>JBBBDQ010029521.1:240000-413263 GCA_037127315.1 Ascarosepion bandense | reverse complement strand
TATAATATAATATATATATAATATAACAGAACTGTTGTGCATGGAACTCCGAGTCGTGCTACCGGTGAGGGATAATATGTATATTTATTTATTGATGTGTGTGTGTGTGTGTGTGTGTGTGTGTGTGTGTGTGTGTGTGTGTGTGTGTGTGTGTGTGTGTGTGTGTGTGATAATAAGCATCAAAATATATTCAGGTGAGTATAAAAATGTGCGTACATCTGCGTATATAAATGTTAAATGGGGATGCAAATTTATACTTGTATATACACAGGATATACATTTAATATTCATAATATAAGCTGTGCACAAATATATATATATGAATTTGTTATCTTTGAAGCTATATTAATGAAAAAACTTTTCAATCAATCTATTATCTATAATTTATATATCTTAAGAATGAACTATTTTAACTGTTTTAGACGCAATTTGTTAATGGTGTTTAAAATGGTCCCATATTTGATTACAGGGCAAGGAGTCTTTAATTGTTTTATGTTTAATATGATTAATATATGCATTAATATACGTTTCAATAGCATTGATATGCAAACGTATTAGGGTACCTTTTCTTCTCTCGTCTCTCGTCTCTCCTCTCAAATTGTAGAAGAAAATTTAATTGTATTTTTTTATGATTCATGAAACTAAAAAAAGAATAAAGAAAAAATAAAAAAAATAAAAAGACCTTTTGCTCAGTCGGGGTCACATATTTATTCCTTTCCTTCCAACGAAGAATGAATTTGATGAATGTGTTTTATTAACGAAAGAAAAAATGATGTAAAGTGAAACTTGAACAAAATACGATTCAAACCGTAACTAAGTATGCGTGTCCGTGACAAATACCCACCTATTTAAACAAGTATAGTATATATATGCAAAGATACACACACACACACACACACACACACACACATATATATATATATATATATATATATATATATATATCCTCCCACGCACACTTCTATAACTCTTCATTCAAAATAGTTGCAGTGGTATGGACAATAATTACAAAGCGCGTAATTAATACGAGAAAGTGTGATAAAATTTCTGAGACTCTGTATTTGGTTATAGATTTTCGTACGTTATTTAAATTTCTTTTTTACCAATTTCAATAGCAATGTAAAGAGTTTCTGATTGTATTCAGAATGCTACTTTAAAGAGTCTGAGATTTTTTAATGCGACCTCGTATTTACTAAATCTATAAACATTTATATGAATATAGATAGAAATGAGTAAAAACATAGATCCTGAAGAAAGTGACACCTGAAACAACTTAAAAAATTAATATATCACATTAAAGACTGCCTAATGACAATTTATACTCTTTTGAAAATGTTACATATCTTATAACTGTATCTTTGTCCGTATTCGTAAATGTATTTGTGTATCCTATCTATGTGTATAGATTTATGAAGATTTGTAAAAACATGCAAACATGTTAACACAGATACACTCCTCTACATACATACACACACACACACACACACATATATATATATATATATATATATATATAAAGTAAATACGGTTGTTTTGACCATATTATTTAATACGCTCATTTTAATATATATAAAAGTATAAAATTTAAATATTTATGTCGAAACATATCGTAAAATATAATTAACTACTTTTTATTTACACAGGAAACATAAACAGGAACACCAACTTGTGTGTTTTTCATTTAGTTTTCAAACCTTTTCATCAATGGACAAATCTGTCAATCATTAGCAAATGCGGAATTTATCCGTGATGTACAAAATAAAGAAGAATGTGAAATATTCATAAAATTGTAGTAAAAATAGGAATAATAACTTCGAGAAAAAAACAGCAAGTGTAATATTAAAACAAATGTTTGCTTTCTTTAATCACATCGGCTTTCAACGTAGGTGAAACATTCCTAACATATTTCTAGTGTGGTGGCTTTACTTTCCAGTGAATTAGACGTTAGAGCTCAATGAGAAATGTTCTGCGTTCAAATGATCACTGGCATGAATAAATCATAAACTGTCACCAATAATATAAATAAATGAGACAAACTGTTAAATATGTATGTATTACAATAAAAGTAACATTTAACGAGTATATAAGAGAGAATTAATTTAGTATATATGTTCCTTAATTATGTCAAATTTTTAGTTGCCATATTCATAGACTTAACTTTCAATACAAAAATTAAGAAATAGCTTAGGAAAAGGAATCATATATAATGTATATCAAACAGCATTTGTTCGTATATATTAAGAATTCAAGAATGGAGCATATATTAATAGTTCTACGTAAAACTATGGTAATATCACACACACACACATACACACACACACACTTTTTGTGTATCAGTACAAGTACATTAATTCTTAAACTCCTACTTGTGCAACAGAAATTTATCGAATGTTCAAGCGTTTCAAAGTTAAATGAGATTTAAGCAATTACTTTCACTAGTTGTATTGAATTCTGAAAGGTATTAATTATCCATTAAAATCAAATAAGCTTTTTTTCTTATAGATTGAGATATTTTGATTTATGAATAAAAAATAAAACATTATAGTGTCGTAGATTAAATTACCAACTCTTTTTTAAAATAATTCTATATACTATATTAGAATAGTCTAAAAATATCGTATTGTTTTTTTTTTTTTTTTTTTTTTTTTTTTGTATAATTGTCCTTTTGTACATGAATATTTTCTGTCTTATTTTTGTGTCTTACTTTCCATCGTACCCCCAGCAAGAAAATGAAGACATTAACGACATGTTTACGTTTTTATTTGGGCCACGTTTTAATCATAAATTATTTTGTTTCCTGATAATCCCGAAATCTAAAAACTTCATCAGATTCATTCTTGATAATAGATATAAAAGTCATTAATCGACCTAAAATGAAAAAGTTATAATGTTTTATATTAATTTGCAATGGTGACTAATAAATATTATTACGTATTCGTCAATAATTATCATCATTGCTGCATTTATAAAGAACTTAATAAATAATTCAGATAGCCGCATCTGGTACCTAAAGGGGTGATATATATATATATATATATATATATATATATATATATATAATGTAATACTGTCTCATCAATAGTTATATTTGCGTTGGTCACCTTAAAGCTGGTTTGGATATTATGATAAAAAGTAAAACAAAAAAAAAACAAGTGTGAGTTAATACAGGTAACACTGGTTAAAATTATGAAGAGAGATTTTTATTAGCAAGTAACAGTGCGGAAAACATATGCACATATACACACACTTATACACGAACACACACACACACACACACACACACACACACATATATATATATATATATATATATATATATATATATATAGCCAAAAAACCATGACTTTTAAATAAAAGTAGCTGTTCTACGTCAGCTTTAAGAGTGATTCGTACGTGAGAAGTTAGACACCAACAAGATATTCTAATATGTGACGCCGGCAAAAAGCAAGCGTTCATGTTCGTGAAAAATGTGCTGTATTATGGCTCAGTTTCGCCACATACACCTCAACCCTTGTCTCATAAACACTATCGAATTTTCTCTCTAAATGTTCTTTTCTTAAAGATTACAGATGCAGCTTCTGAAGCATTTGCAGGCCATTATTCTTTGAAGCTGAAGTCAGATTTCGATATATGTTTCATTTACATTGTTTAGACTGACATCATTGATAACCTTACACACAAACACACACACATACATACACACACACTGTTTTAATTTATTATTATTAAATAATTTATTATCCATATTTCCATTCACCATAGTTCGATATGTGCTTATTCTTAATGAATTTTCGAGGTAGATATTAATTAATAGCGACACACATATGAACATGCTTATAAATTTTAAGCATTTGCATGTTACTAATTAGAGAATTTGGTCAATTTTAAATTATCAAACCGATTTATTTGTTTGGCTTTAAAGTAACAAAAACTTTACTATTTAATATTTTGATTTCAAACGCACACTGCTAAAATATGCAATATTTTTGAAAGTCTAATTCATTTGCTCTTTGTATTTTTATCAGAAAAATACTGTTCATTTTACATTGAATTTAACGAGTGACGAATTAGGAACCCGGTAAAGTAACAATGCTACGAAAAAATATGTAAACTCAAGTTAGAAAAATATTCATTTGCAACTTAGTTTAAAATGGAGAGTATTCTAAAAATAAAAGTAATGCTTCTAAATTAATTTTAAAAAATCTCCCAATGTATTATTCTTGTCGTTGTGAATAAAGCAAGTAAGGATATTATTATAAGTATTTCGCATTTAATATTGCATTAAAGTATTTTATTATTCAGATTATTATCTATTTTACTTTCATTTAAGGTAAAACTTGTGATGTGATTAAAAAAAATCATTTGCTATTTAAAACAGTAATTTCACCCGAATTAGTTTTAGTGTGTTTGCAAATGTTTATTCTTTGTATTTATTGCTTCGTGCAATTGCTAACAATTCCTTATAATATTTTTGTTATCGTTATTAACAGTTACAACCCGTTTTAAAAGTGGAAGAGTGTATTAGCACCCCCATTCCAGACAGTATTCCTAACCACCTTTCGTATACGCACATTATTTTTCTCTGTTGTTTTCTATTACTTTCAATATTATCCTTCTTCAAACTTTATCGCAATTTTACTAAAATAATCACTTGGGTTATAAAACAAGTGTCACACTCTGATAATGTGACTTGTTTTGTTAAATTATAATTTTTTTGTTCGTATTTTGAAAGATTTATTATCTTGCCAACCATTTGGGTCTCTCCACCCAGACAACTCTGATTGCATACGACACACATTTTTTATAATAATAATTTTTAAATATGGTTACTTGCTCGTGTTCTATTTTCACTTGTAGAAAACTTCATATTTATTTTCTTTCCCATTCTACTTTATTAGTCTGACTATCTAAATAATAAAAATACTGAAAAAGAAAAGCTAAAAAATTTCCAAAAGTAGACGCATGAAAAAATATCAGTTTCATTGAATAATGGCAACAAATTTCATAATTTGAATTGAGAATCTCTAAGATCAATTTTATTAAACCATAAAGCTGATAACATTTGAAAATATCGAGAACAAATGTTCATAATTATCTGTACAACTGTAATTTTTTAAGTTAATGCTGCCTTTTTCCGTGAAATCTTCAAACTCAAAGACAATAACTTGTAATTTATTTTTTGTTTTGCATTCTGAGATATGGGTAAGGTGCAAATTTTCACCTTTTTAGATTCCCTAAAATACTTAAAACGATACTTTACTACTGCTCTTGATGTACCATTATTATGGGAATATTGTTTTGCTCCTGGGTGGATGGACAAAGATATTTATCTCCCTCCTGCAGGATCGAGCTTGTGCATTTGCCCATGACGATTAGGACCCGAGAAGCCTATAGACCAGAACTAATTAAAACCAGTGGAAAGTCTGCGAATGATGACGACAGTTCAAAGGATGGAACAGTCCGAGCCAAATCAATCAGTCCAGAAGTTGTAGCTGAAACAAAGTTAGTTGCTGATAGCTACTGTAGAGGAGATGACGCTGACGATGAAGGAAAAGACTCTGATTCAGACACGCACACTGAAGCAGAAGCTGAAGAAACTAGAGCAGATTCAGACGCAGATACTGGTACCGGACTTGAAGAAGTCAAAGAAGAATCTGTATTGAAAGCCGAAGAGAAAGAGAAATCTTCTCAGCGCGATGACGATGATGATGAAGAAGAAGACAACGATCAGACCGAGTCTGAAGTTGATGAAGATGAAGCTGATTCGCAAAATTCGCAAAAAGTTGACTTCGACAAAGCCGAATCTGAGAGAGCAGAGTCTGAAATAGCTGAATCTGACAGGGCCGAATCTGTAAAATCTGAGAAATCTTCAATCAGCGCAGAACCACCTCAATCTGACAAGTCACCCAAGTCTCCTGGATACGAAAGTGAAGTTAAGCCTTCTGCAGCTTTTGTCAAATCAGAAAAGGTAACATCACCAGTAGTGCTTGAACGCGCTATGTCACTGCAATGTGCCCCTACCGAAAAGCCTCTGTCTGACACAATCAAATCGCCTGTAGTTTCCGAACCCACAAAATCCCCTGTTTCCTCAGTTAAATCAGCTGAAACCTCACCCGCTGACCGAATAACCTCACCTGTTTGTTCACTATCGGAAAAATCAGCCAAGTCTCCTGTAAGATCAGAAACCGCAACATCACCTGTTTCTGAAAAATCTGCCGGATCGAAATGCAAATCACCAGTCCCTTCTGAGCGAGCGTTATCCCCTGTCCTTTCAGAAACGTCTGTTCATTCTACTGCCATATCCCACACCTCTATATCACCTACTGCCTCAGAAAAATCAATTAAGTCCCCAACACACACCGAACGCACTACCTCCCCTACATCTAAATCACCTACTATTATGGAACCAGTAAAATCCCCAGTAGCTACAACAAAAGATGAGTCTGAAATAATTCCAGGCCAGTCAGAAAGTACATTGTCCGACAAATCGCCAATGAGATCTCCGACAGAGAAATCCTCAGTGTCATTAGAGAAGGCAGATTCTGAAAAGTCAACAACTGAACACGACAAATCTCCTACACTCCTGGAAAAATCAGATGCTGAAAGTCCACCTAGATCAACTACACCCAGTGAGACATCTGAATTGGAAAAATCGACCAGGTCCCCAACAACATCTGAACACGCTAAGTCCCCTATAGATTCGGAGAAAGCTGAATCAGAAAAATCTGCAGTATCCTACAAAGCATCAGAACATGAAAAATCTCCAGTGCCTTCCGAGAAAACAGAGTCAGAAATATCCATAAAATCTCCGGTCACATCGGAACATGATAAATCACCTGTACCTTCTGAAAAAGATGGGTCAGAAAAATCTGCTAAATTGTCTGTAACTTCAGAAATAGCAAAGTCTCCAGTAGCATCAGAAAAAGCCGAGTCGGAAAAATCTGCCAAATCTCCTGTAATATCTGAAACGCCTATGTCGCCAGAATCTTCAGAAATAGCTGAATCAGAAAAATCCTCTAAATCTCCTGTAGAATCTGAAACTGCTAAGAGTCCAGTACTTTCAGAAAAGGCCGAATCTGAAAAAACTGCTAAGTCTCCTGTAGTATCTGAAACTGCTAAGAGTCCAGTAACTTCAGAAAAAGCAGAATCAGAAAAATCTGCAAAATCTCCTGTAAAATCCGAACATTCAGAAAAGACTGAAAGCGAAAAATCTAAATCTCCTGTAGAAACTGAACCTGCTAAAAGTCCAGTACCTTCAGAAAAGGCAGAATCAGAAAATTCTAAGTCCCCTGCAGCATCCGAAACAGCTAAAAGTCCAGTACCTTCGGAAAAAGCAGAGTCTGAAAAATCTGTCAAGTCTCCTGTAATATCCGAACCTGGTAAGTCTCCAGAACTTTCAGAAAAGGCCGAATCAGGCAAATCTGTTGGATCTCCCGTAGCATCTGTACGTGCTAAGAGTCCAGTACCTTCAGAAAAGGCCGAATCAGAAAAGTCTGCTAAATCTCCAGTAGCATCTGAACCAGCAAAGAGTCCAGTAGCCTCGGAGAAAGCCGAATCAGAAAAATCTGCTAAATCTCCGGTAGTATCTGAACCTGCTAAGAGCCCAGTACTTTCCGAGAAAGCCGAATCAGAAAAATCTACCAAGTCTTCTGCAATATCTGAACGTGGTAAGTCCCCAGAACCTTCAGAAAAGGCCGAATCAGAAAACTCTGCTAAATCTCCTGTAGCATCAGAACCTGCTAAGAGTCCAGTAACTTCAGAAAATGCAGAATCAGAAAAGTCTGCTAAATCTCCCGTAATATCTGAACCAGCTAAGAGTCCAGTAACTTCCGAAGAAACAAAGTCAGAAAAATCTGCTAAGTCTCCTATTACATGCGAAACTGGTAAGTCAACAGAACCTTCAGAAAAGGCCGAATCAGAAAAATCTGCTAAATCTCCCGTAGTGTCTGAACCCGCAAAGAGTCCAGTACCTTCAGAGAAAGCAGAATCAGAAAAATCTGCCAAGTCTCCTGTAATATCCGAACCTGCTAAGTCCCCAGTACCTTCAGAAAAAGCCGAATCAGAAAAATCTGCTAAATCCCCGGTAGCATCTGAACCAGCTAAAAGCCCAGTACTTTCCGAAAAAACTGACTCAGAAAAATCTGCCAAGTCTCCTGTAATATCCGAATCTGGTAAGTCACCAGTACCTTCAGAAAAGGCTGAATCAGAAAAATCTGCTAAATCTCCCGTAGAATCTGAGCCTGATAAAAGTCCAGTACCTTCTGAAAAAGCTGTGTCAGAAAAGTCTGCCAAGTCTCCTGTAATATCCGAATCTGGTAAGTCCCCAGAACTTTCAGAAAAGGCTGAATCAGAAAAATCTGCTAAATCTCTTGTAGAATCTGAACTTGCTGAGAGTCCATTACCTTCAGAAAAGGCCGAATCAGAAAAATCTGCTAAATCTCCCGTAGTGTCTGAACCCGCAAAGAGTCCAGTACCTTCAGAGAAAGCAGAATCAGAAAAATCTGCCAAGTCTCCTGTAATATCCGAACCTGCTAAGTCCCCAGTACCTTCAGAAAAAGCCGAATCAGAAAAATCTGCTAAATCCCCGGTAGCATCTGAACCAGCTAAAAGCCCAGTACTTTCCGAAAAAACTGACTCAGAAAAATCTGCCAAGTCTCCTGTAATATCCGAACCTGCTAAGTCCCCAGTACCTTCAGAAAAAGCCGAATCAGAAAAATCTGCTAAATCCCCGGTAGCATCTGAACCAGCTAAAAGCCCAGTACTTTTCGAAAAAACTGACTCAGAAAAATCTGCCAAGTCTCCTGTAATATCCGAATCTGGTAAGTCACCAGTACCTTCAGAAAAGGCTGAATCAGAAAAATCTGCTAAATCTCCCGTAGAATCTGAGCCTGATAAAAGTCCAGTACCCTCTGAAAAAGCTGTGTCAGAAAAATCTGCTAAATCTCCCGTAGAATCTGAGCCTGCTAAAAGTCCAATACCTTCTGAAAAAGCTGTGTCAGAAAAATCTGCTAAATCTCCCGTAGAATCTGAGCCTGCTAAAAGTCCAGTACCTTCAGAAAAGGCTGAATCAGAAAAATCTGCTAAATCTCCCGTAGAATCTGAGCCTGCTAAAAGTCCAGTACCTTCAGAAAAGGCTGAATCAGAAAAATCTGCTAAATCTCCCGTAGAATCTGAGCCTGCTAAAAGTCCAGTACCTTCTGAAAAAGCTGTGTCAGAAAAGTCTGCCAAGTCTCCCGTAATATCCGAAACTGGTAAGTCCCCAGAACTTTCAGAAAAGGCTGAATCAGAAAAATCCGCTAAATCTCCTGCAGAATCTGAACTTGCTAAGAGTCCAGTACCTTCAGAAAAGGCCGAATCAGAAACTTCTGTTAAATCTCCCACTGCATCTGAACCTGATAAGAGTCCAGAACCTTCAGAAAAGGCCGAATCAGAAAAATCTGCTAAATCCCCTACAGGATCCGAACCTGCTAAATCTCCAGTACTTTCCGAGAAAGCAGAATCAGAAAAATCTGCCAAGTCTCCTGTAACATCTGAACAGTCCAAGTCTCCAGTTTCTTTAGAAAAGATCGAGTCGGAAAAAGCTGCAATATCTCCTGTAACGTCTGAAACTGCTAAGAGTCCAGAACCGTTAGAGAAGGCTGAGTCAGAAAAATCTGCTAAGTCCCCTGTAACCTCAGAATCAGCTAAATCCCCAGTACCTTCAGAAAAGGCTACCTCCGAAAAATCCATGTCTCCTGTGCCTATTGAAATGGAACAACATCCCATAACAGCCAGCGCACCTGGATCATCAGACGAAGGTAAATACCCTATATCTACAGGCAAACCCGAAAAAAACACTCTCTCTCCAGTTTTATCCGAACACGATGTATCTTATTTTCAAACAGAAGAAACTGTATTAACATCAGAAATATCATTATTAGCAACGGAATCCAAATTGTTATCTGAAAAAGCTGAGTCAGAAAAATCTACCAAGTCACCTGTAATATCCCCAGTACCTTCCGAAAGTGCTGAGTCCGAAAAGTCAGCTAAGTCACTTGTAGAATCCGAGCATGTCAAATCTCCGGCGTATTCCGATATAGGTGATTCAGAAAAATCTCATAAGTCACTTATAACATCCGAACCTGCTAAGTCCCCAACACATTCTGAAAAAGCAAAGTCTGAAAAATCAGCAAAGTCTCCCGTAGCCTCTGAACATATAGAATCCGAACGGGCAAGGTCTCCTGTAGCATCCGAGACAGCTAAGTCCCCAGTAACTTCTGAAAAAGTCGAGTCAGAAAAATCAATAAAGTTTCCTGTAGCAGCCAAACCAGCTAAATCCCCTGTAACTTCCAAATATCCTCAGTCCCCAAGACCTTCCGAAAAAAACGATTCTGAAAATTCTGCCAAGTCTCCGGTAGAATCCGAACTGGCTAAGTCTCCTGTAACATCCGAACCAGCTAAGTCCCCAGTAGTTTCTGAAAAAGACGAAATAGAAAAATTAGCTAAGTCACCTGTAGCATCCGAACCAGCTAAATCCCCAGTACTTTCTGAAAAGGCCCAATCGGAAAAATCTGCTAAATCCCCTGTAACTTCCGAAGAGCCTAAGTCCCCGACACTTTCCGAAAAAGCAGAGTCAGAAAAATCAGCTAAGTCTTGTGTAGAATCTGAACCTGCTAAATCTCCAATACATTCTGAAAAAGCCGGTCCTGAAAAATCTGATAAATCTCCTGTAAGCTCCGAACCAGCCTTGTCTCCCGTAAAATCCGAAACAGCTAAGTCTCCTGTAGCATCCGAACCGGCTAAGTCTCCCGTAGAATCCGAAACAGCTAAGTCCCCAGTATCTTCAGAAAAAGCTAAATCAGAAAAATCGGATAAGTCTCCTGTAGCCTCCCAAGTACCTTCTGAAAAAGCTGAATCCGAAAAACGTGTTATGTCTCCTGAAACATCCGAAACTGTTAAGTCCCCAGTATCTCCAGAAAAGGCCGAATCAGAAAAATCTACTGAATCTCCAGTAGCATCTGAACCTGCTAAGAGTCCAGTACCTTCAGAGAAAGCCGAATCAGAAAAATCTTCTAAGTCTCCTGTAACACCTGAAGCTGCTAAATCCCCAGTAACTTCTGAAAAATCCGAGTCCGAAAAATTTTCTAAATCTCCCGTAGCATCTGAACCCACTAAGAGTCCAGTACCTTCAGAAAAAGCCGAGTCTGAAAAATCTGCTAAATCTCCCGTTACATCTGAATCTGCTCAATCCTTTGAAATTTCTGAAAAAGGTGAGTTCGAAAAATCTGCCTTATCTCCTTTAACCTTTGAATCTGCTAAGACCCCAGTATCGTCTGAAAAATCTGAATCCGAAAAAAGTAATAAGTCCCCTGTAGCATCTGAACCTGTTAAGTCCCTAATTCCTTCTGAAAAATCCCTGTCGGAAAAATCCGCTAAGTCTCTTATGACATCTGAAACGACAAAGTTCCCGGTAGTTTGCGAAAAAGCTAAGTCAGAAATATCTACTAAGTCTCCTGTTAGGTTTGAACCTTTTAAGTCCCTAGTATCTTCCGAAATAGCTGAGTCCGAAAAATCTGTAACCTATGAACAGTCTAAATCACCAATCCCTTCAGATAAAGTTGTTTCAAAAAAATTCTCTACATCGGAACCTGCTAAATCTCCATCTGAAATAACCGATTCAAGAAAATCCTCAAAGTCAACAACAATATTTGAACCTGCTATAAAACGTGAGCAGGTTAATAACGGTGGAATTTGTCCCTCTGATCTCAAAATAACTGACTCAAGCGCAGCTTTTGAATCCGAGAAAATTTCGACTGAATTTATTAAGGTATCTCATTTAACAACTGATAGCAATACTGAATATCCTGCTGCTCACGATTCGACCACTATTATTGAAGCTGTAGAATATCATGTCGCTGCACATGACGAACGCAGCACAAGTGTTCAGAATAATAAATATCTCGTTGACAGCAGTAGCAGCAGTGACCACAGTATGAAAGTAAAGCTCTTCGATAACAATGACGTTATGACTAAGAATCTTTCACTGAAATCTATTGAATCCAATTTTGAAAAAGAAATTTTAGAAAAAATGAAAGAAGTTCCAAAAGAGATCAGGATCGAAATAAAATCGTCTGCTGCCAAGACCTTCTCCAGCCAAATGGATGTCCTTACCTCCTTAAAATCTTCAGATACAAAGAAATCCGAAATGATCGAATCGTCAGAAATATCCACTAGTAGGAGATCAGAGGGGGAGGGTGGTATGTTGTAACTATTGGAAATGCATCCTGCTTTCAGTGTCTAAATAACAAGAAAAATCATTGAGAAGTTTATGTTTGCATGGCTATTCTGTTTTATCCATTTTCGCTCTTGCTTGCACATGTCTGGCAAAATGTCCCCGTTGATACCCTCAAATTTCCTAGTGTTTCTTCTTTTTTTTTTTTTTTTTTTTTGATCTCTTTCTCTGTTAGGTGTTTTTTTTTTTTTTTTTTTTTTTTTGACTTGCTTTTTTGCCGTGCACTTACATCATCACAACAGGATAGGCGGCAATTTTTCGCACATGAATAGGTATTTGACTTTTAAGCTTCGTCTTTTACCTAAAAAATATGCCATTTTTAACCTAGTTAAATTATCCCCATTCTATGTTTATTTCTTTTTGGTTGTGAATTTTTCTTTTTAATTTTTGGTGCTGCGATTTTTGTGCTGTATTCGTCTGTATGCAATTGTATCAACGTAGATGTTGGAACACGCGAGATTACAAGTTGATATACAATTTCTCCCGCATAAAAATATTTTTGCACCTTATTTTTCATTACCGTTTCGAGTTCACTTACTTTAAACGTCACCAAATTATAAAGTAAATATTCCAAAAATATCCCATGTAGATTTTTTCCAATCTGTATGATAAATAAAACGCTTAAATATGTATTGCCCTCATCAGCACAAAATGTTTTTTCTCACCTCATCGAAAATCAGAAAATAGGAAATTATTTTGAATATGCAATTCTGAAATGAAAATGTATATTTATAATATTTATTATAACATCCTTTGATAATAAACTTTTAACTTGGAACTTAATGACCCTTTATTATAAGGGATAATAATTCCTATTTTCTTGTGAAGTACTAAGCTACATTAAGAAATGAAATTATTTTATAGAATTTTATAAAAAGTAGATTACAACTTCGCAGTGGAACTGTTTTAAAATCTCAAAAAGGGATGCTTTTCACGCAAAATGTTAGCATTATGACTCAAAGTAGTATTATGTTTTACTATTTGTAGAAAAACGGGTTAAAGGTTAATTATGTTTAGAATAATAAACAAAACAAATACATTTGTTGCCAAAGTCAGTGTACGTCTTATTTTTTTGCTGATTCTGTTTGGCCACTATTCTTAAAGTAACAATGTTGTATAGCTTATTATGATTTCCAACCCACATACCAGGACAGTTTTCAATTTATATTATAGGTTTATTTTTCTTGTATAGCAAAGTATATTCATAACCTAGCACTCTTTAAGCTTTGAGGTACACACAGACGTCCTCAAATATGACAGTTCCGGTTAAATTGTGATGCATAAAAAGTCTAATAACAACTTCTTTTTGAAAATATTACAATTTTGAGAAGCTTCAGCCAGTTAAACGAGATTTTGCAGTTTTTCTGCGAAAAGAACATTAAATTTTACTTGACTGAGAATCTTTGTCAACAAGAATTCGTCCAGTTCGATACATTTTATTGAGAGTCGATTGCAACATACTTTTCCGTCACTGAGCGAATGATTAAGCTTTCATTATTAACCTGGAATAACGAAATCGACGAAATCAAAACATCAAGACGTAACGAGAAAAACTGCAAGTGAAGTCTGAAAATATTTAAAATGATTTGGACATATACCTTTCTGAAATTTATGTTTAAGCAAGGCAGTTTTCACCAGTTTAAAGACATAACTGCTAGCCTCTTTGATGTTAGTATAAAAATAATTAAAAATAAAACATTGTTAAGCAAGGAGATATACACATGAAAATGCGAGCTGTAATATTTGTTGTTAGTATTTGAAGTGCTATCTTTACATGAGTAGGTAGTTGGTGTGAAGATACAAATCTCTGTACAACGTAGGATACATGTTCAGGAAACGATAAATTCAACAAAATCTACAGTAAAAAAGAAACATTATTTAACTGTTGCATCCAAACCAAAAGCTATTAAATAGTTGTATATTTAGTACATATTATAGGAATACTGCTTTGTAAGCAATAAGAATGTATTAATTACTTAAGACCAAATAATTTACATGATAAAATGAAAAACATTCTTTTTTGTTCATCTATAATATATCAAGAGATTTAAGGTTGAACCTAATTTATGATTCCAAAAGAAACCAAATGGTTAGACGTGGATTGTCATGTTTACTTTTCAACTGTTGGAAAGGATTGCTTGTATAACTGATACAGCTGGAGAAAATATGCACATTTACAGACTAATTAAACTTATACTTGTGTGGAGGCATTGATATTATTTGAAATACATTATCTCAAAGCTCGAATCAAGTACAATGACTTGGTTCAAATACTGAAATAAGCAGAATGTATATAGTTTTAGTTACATTAGAGACTATAATAATTTCATAATAATAATGATAATCATGCAACAATAGAAATGCGTTTGACGCAGCAGAAATACCACTGTTTTATTTCATACAGATATCTATGTGTATGTATAGAGTAACATAGTGATGTTTAAATATTTTGTATATATCCATTTACGCATGTATATATGAGCTTGCTCATCTGTATTCACGTAGAAATAAATATACAGACATGCATGTACATACATTAACTGGAATTTTTATATCATCAATTCACTATATATAGATCATTCCCGTTTTGCACTTACTTTCGCAATCCTTTCTTTTTCTACAAAAATCTTTTTAAACAACCAATCCTCTCAAATTCCATTTTCAGTAAGAAAATAAATTTCAAATAAAATTACATTTAGCATTACTTAATGTTTTATTTATTAATTATTGGATTTTGATGTTTTTCTTTCTGTTTAACGCCTTCAAATGTCTTCATGATATAAAAAGTATTGTGTTCCATCCACATGAAATTTACACGTTTGTGGATTATGATGGCTGAAAACTATATTTTATTCATAAGCACATTATTCATGATATTCACATTACATATCCAAGAGAATAACTTTATGAAGCAATAATTAAAATTAATTAAATCTGCTAAGATTATTTAGAAATTATTTCTGCAAATAGCTGTTTGCCTATTAGAGACGAAATTTACTTTCGAAAAATTTAACTTTTTGTCTTATCTGTTCTTTACGTTCTAGATTCAGAATCCCATATATTTATTTATTTTTTAGATAAATGTACATCATCAGAAATAAATCCGACTGAAAAGTATTAATTAACAAAAGCGTAGTAGAAACACTGAAATTCTGTATACACGTTATGAAAGTATGATTTTATTATTACAATATAGAGTAAGAAATATGTGAGTTTTATGGAATTACCGTGTTGTTTTACGTTGAACTCTGACTTAATATTATAAAAATAAGTGGAAAAATGAAGTTTACATTGATTGGTTCAAACTCTTCGAACTTCTTTCAAAGGAGTTTTTTGTTGTATTTTTACTGATAGTAAAATTTACCCTGTAGGAAAACATGGATATTTGGAAATCAGAAAATTTAAAATAATTTCTAGAGAATTAATGTTGAAAGCCGAAATAAATTGACAAAAATAAGACTAGAAATAGAATAAGTATTTGATATCGCACGAAAATCTGTTTCAATATCTGAAGGCATATCTAAAGCTATTTACAAAACAATATCAGCGTCGCTTTAATGTTCGCAACAATTTTAACTAATCAACTTTGCATCTGTTATAAAACACACACATGAGTTGACAATAACAAGTGCACATACAATCAAATACATTTCTTATCTATCTATAGATATATATATATATATATATATATATATTTCTCTGTATTCACATACAACTTGTGTGTTTCCTCCCGTATTCCAACTGCTACATGATTTAGATCACATGCCTGCAAAGGTTTTTTGTTATTTAGATTTTTTAGTAATTATTTCTATGTATAAACATAGAATGCATAAATATTTATAAGTTTTGATGACCAAGAGCGGAACCGAACAGGTAAACGAAAGAAAAAATGTACAAATGTACAACAGGTAAATAAACATACGAAAAGCTAAAAAATACAAAACAGGTGAAGATCAGCTGCTGAAATGGACACAGATTTTTAAGCTATATGGGTAAGCACAGGTAATGCAGGTATTCTAAGTCTGTTTTGCTCATTACTCTGGAGAGATAGAGAACGAAAGTGAAAGAAAGGAAGGAAGGAAGGAAGGAAGGAAGGAAGGAAGGAAGGAAGGAAGGAAGGAAGGAAGGAAGGAATACTTAACACCGACGAATAAATAAAAATGAATACTAATTCTAACCGTGCGCAACATGGGATCAGATAAGAGTATTTTTTCTTTTATTTTTCTTTGATTGTTTGTTTGTGCCAACAGAATTGGGATGAAGCAGATAGTGGAACAAGTTGTCGGAGCCAGACCTAACGAGGCAGAGGTGCTGTCTACGATACTGAACAGGTCGGAGGGCGGCTATGAAGCCACAGGTGGTGCGTATTAGAAACAAAAAATGTCTACTCTCAATCAATGTGGACGTGTCGGTGATAAAAGCCTATCATTGAGTGTGTTAAAATACGAAGTCATAATGACACACAGAGGCATACATACGTACATCATATACAAGTGACACGTTGTTAATTCCACTAAAATGTGTGCGTTTACAAACATTAGATACATACATACATATATATCTTCATGTAAATATTAATCTACATATATAACACTGTGAACACATTGTATATAATCTTAAATATGGCATATAAACACACACACAGACACACACACAAATATATATATATATATATATATATATATATATATATATATACGCGTGTGTGTGTGTTTGATGTGCGTGTTCGGGTGCAATGAATCGTATCATCTTATAAGAAAGTATATGTGCTTATGCGTCTTCTATTTATATGCTTCCTCTTTACATACCGCCTGCGTCAGTAAACATAATTGTGACAATCAGCATGTCTGCACACATAAACCTATAAATACACACGTACACAAAGATGCGTTTGAGTATGGTTGTATATATATGTGTGTGTGTGTGTGTGTGTGTGCGTGTGTGTTTATTGTGTGTGCAAATTTATTTTACTGGAGATTTCTTCTATTTTCTGACCAAAGAGAAATAAGAAAATTACAAATGAAAAAATGATTGTAAAAATTATTCATCGTCCAATGCTTAACATAAAAAGATCGTGGCTTTCTAAAAGATGGATTTTTGTTTTTAAAAAAGAAACTTTTACTAACACCTTTCTCTTTCTATCTCTGTCTCTCGGTGTGATATTTCTATAACAAAAAAAACCCAAAACAAACAAGAAGTTATTTAAATCTAACCTATTTTCTTAATTCTTTTTCTAAATGATTAATACCATCTGAGATTCAAATTTGGCCGATCGATGCATTTGTTTAATCTGATCTTTTTTCTAACAATTTTAAATGATTTCTATGTGTATATGTTTATATATTCATTTACTTAGTCCACATTATTTTGTTATTGTCTAAAGATTATATTTTTCAAACAATTTACTTAAGGATTCATTTTCATTATATATCCATTGAATTAATTACTCATTCGCACACTGGCTTCCACAATAGAAACAGCTTATTTCTTTTCTATATTCTGCATATATTTTCAAACCAATCTAAGGTTTTGCATGATTTCTGCCATTTCTTTTCGGGACAAATTTGTGCACGTTACTCTAACTCTTTGTCAATCTTTTTACTTATCTATATCTTTCTTTCAACTTAACTATTTGTCATTACTGACCTATCACCTGTAATTATCACCTGTAATTATCATATACTTGATCATGATTATTAATGCTTATGTGTCGTATTTGCAAAGATTGATAAAAGCGCCCTGCTCTGACAACCTAAACGTATTACATGTTTCAGGAATAACTACTACTACTACTACTACTACTTCGACTCAGGAACGTCGAACAATGAGCGAGGAGAAAAAGTCCATCGGTTCATCGGATTAGAAGCCCCAAAAACATTTGGCAAAACATTTCAGAAAAAAGAAAGAGAGAGAGAGAAAAAAAATGACTGACAATATAAACCTTTCTTATGGACAATATATACTTTAAGCAACAACTTCTAATATAACTACTATTACTACTTACTACTACTACTTCTACAAAAGACTGGAATATGTGAAAAAAAAAAACTTTACACGACCGCAATGAACATTATCAACAGTTAATGGCAATCATTTAATAATTTTGCCAAAGCTGAAAAAATGTTTTCTTTATCTAGTAAAAACCACTTGTTCAATGTATACCGCTTTCTCAATGGGACTGTAGATATCTGCATGCCAATATATATCAGTCAACAGCATATGCAAAATTTAAAACAATAAAAGTAACAAAAATAATGAATTCTTACACTCATTTTATTCAAACTGATTTTTAATTTTAGTTAAAAAAAAATACTGAATTAAAATGATTTGCATGCACACATCTATATAATCGCATCTCTCTCTCGATATCATATATATATATATATATATATATATACCGAAATCCAAACGAGCATACACTTATAAAAACAAAATTAGTGCCAAGTTTTAAAACAAACTTTTCCAAAAAGCCTTGCAAAATGCTTAAGCCTTGTTTAAACTAAGCTTAGAATATCTCATGAACACTCACACACACACACACACACATATCTATGTGTACATATATATAATGTATGTGTGTATGTGTTTGAAATATTTATATATATATATATGTATATATATATATATGTGGATATTTACTTGTATGTATATATATATATATATATATATATATATATATATGACACGATTGTTTTCATTCATAAAGAGAGAAAATAATTGGTCAAAATAAAAATAACGATACAAAATAAAAGAAGGTATTTATGTATCTCGCCTAGTTTTTAACATGGCTACCTTGCATTTACAAAAGCAGAGACTAGCTTTCGTTTTGTTTTATAATATCTCGACATATAAACAGGTATATGCTTGAAATTAATGCCTCATTTCAGCGCAATAAAGAAATACGGAAACTGCGAGGTAAATTCGATGGATCAAAAGATTAATTATTAAGCAACACGCAAATAACACTTGTGTATATCTATGTGTGTATACAAAATCATTGCTATAATATATTAGTCAGCAATATATATATATATATATATATATATATATATATATATATATATAACCTGGCGTGTTGCTTGTTTTGCTTGGCATAAACATCCCCTTTAGAGGCAAATGTTTAAATTCACTACAAAATATTATCACCTTTTCGAACTAATTTTTTCAATATGCCCTCCACCCTTGCAAAGAAAATGAGCCAAATCTCACCATGAAGAACCTCCTTAGTTTTGATATTGTAAGCTAGAATGCAAACATTACTTCATCTCCTTCAACCCCGCCAGCTTTTTGTACGCTAAACATGTCTTGCTCTGATTTGCCACTTTTGACTTTTCATTGTTGAAACATTTTCGAATGGATTTTTAAAAACATTTAGCCCAACTTTAAAAACATTTTTGGTGGTAGAGAAAAAGTAAGATGACAAGGAAGAAAGAAGGAAAGAATGAAAGTTGTAAAACAATAATTCTAAATCCTCATAAAAAAATGAGTAAACACACAAAAAGTAAGCAAACTGTGCATTTGTGTACAATTTGACCTTCAAAAAGTAAAATAATGAATTGAATGAAGAGAGAAAAGGAGAGCAAAAGAGAGACTAAGATCAAGAAGAAATTTTCTTATAAATAGAAAGATAAGCATTTAAATGGGCGTGTAAGTTTCTGAATGACAAGACAAAAAATTGATTCTAAGAATACAAATTTTCAATGATGACAGAAATGTGTTCAAAAACACTACATGATTTCATCACTTTGCCTTAACAGTACTTCAGGCCTTTGCTACTACATCTAATGATCTAAAAGGTTAACAAAAACAATCTTAAGTAATAGGAATTATATATTTTTTGAACAAAGAAAAATATTCCAGTAATTAAGCTGAATTAATATAACACTAACAATAATGGTTAGCAGAATTATAAGTAAATGAAATCAAAATCAGAAACCACAATTTTTAAAACATTTAAGTAATCTTGACGTGCTTTCAAAAAGTCATTTGTTGACTTTACACCGGCTGTGACAATAATCAGTGATTGTAAATGACATCCGGGCTTTATTCACAAATGAACAGCACCGGTATGAACTACACCATTTTGTTACGAAAGTCTTTCTGCATGTTTTTGTGAAATTCACGTCTATACCTATTACCGATCCGAACTATCGAGTTACCTCCCCTCTATCTCTCCACGGCTTTGCTGCGGGGCTATGGAGCTAAAAGTGTAAGCAGCACTTGTTATAATAAAATATTTCACCGCAAAATTCACTCCAAGTTCTCCATCTCTTAACGTTTTTGTTAACCCCACCTCCGTTTCCGCTTCTCCTTTTTATTTCATTTGGTTTACTAACCTTAATTGTGCTTGCTTCTAATCGTTGGCATGGTGTTTTGATCGTTCAAACTTGCCCGGATACTGGCAGCTTCTTTTCTTTATTAACAATAAAACTTTGCTTAAATACAATTCCCTTTAAGGTAACTGCTTTCACTGAATTGATCCAGAAACATGCTTTGCCTTTCTTTGAGAAAACTCTTTGCTTCTTAATAATCTGTAGCAGATGTAAAACTTATATTTTCTAAAATTGTACTACGTATTAGAACAAGCAAGCTCTTTGGGTTAAAAATTATCTTTCGTTTAAGGGAAACAAACATGGAATTTTTTAATCTTTATTTATTTATGTATGTACTTATTTATTTATATAAAAGTAGTTAACAACTATTCACTTCTTTAGCTAAAAATCTTTCCAATAGTGTCAGTCCAATTAGAAGACAAAACAGTTTCATTTTAGCTTTGCACGGAACTTGAATAATGTGTAAAATACTTGTAAATTTCTGGCAAAATTTTAGTATTTTGACTTAAATGATTAAATGCAAGTTTTAAAAAGTGTTTAATGATGCATTAAAATGTTTAACTCATTTTTACACGCTAACATTTGGTTTATTTCATTTTTCGGTTTTATTTTATCACTGTACTGTTTCAAAATTTTTTTGGAAGCCATCTTGCAACTAATCTTACTCATTTTCTTAACACAATTCTTTTTCTTTTTTTCTATTTTTTGGCTTATTTTTTCTTAATATTTCATTTCTGATATCACATTTGCCGAACAAATTTTGATAATTGATTTGGTCTCTCAATGTGGGCTCACACTCTTAGGAAAGACACCAGAATTGAATAGTGAATTAGTTTTAGGTCACTGGTTATAGTAGCATCGATATATTTTTTTAAACTATTTCTTTATTTTTTTATTATGATAACGAAACACTTTAATGTCTTTAAAGTTGAGCAGTTTAAGCCCGCTCCACCCGACCACCGACTCTATTGTGCATCACTGTCTGCTTCAAGAGGTTTCTTTGCAATCAATTTGTGTCGAAATTCATTTTCAGTTCAAATAAACATTTGCATTTCGATCCAATATTGTCTCATCAAAGAGTCCGATCTCAATATGCTGCTGGTTTTAACAAACCTTTAATGCAGATTTCAGCACTCAGCATTCAAGTTGATTGATGTTTCTTTTGACTTTTTAGTGTTGCTTTTATTTTAAGGACTTCTTTTTCCGTGTGTCTCAGTTATTTCAATCCGTTTTGTAAAGTTTACTATAAACTGAACATAAGTTTTATTCTAATGACATAAAACAACATATTTTACCAAGCATTTTTGTCTACCTCCTTTTCATATAGCGTTGATTTTATCAGTTATTATTAATAAACGTATATATTCACCTGTAATATTTAATAAAAACTACTATTTATAAGCGTTGTTATTGTTGGCATTTGAACCTGATATATTTTAAAATATATTTTAAAATTCAATATCCTTTAAAATTTTTATATAATTCTGATTCAATATACTTTTAAAGACTTTAATTATTATTAAGACTTTAAATATAGTTAAAAAGCAAGTAAAAAGTTCAAGGCTGTCGTGTTATCCAAATCGTGTTATCTAACTTGCAAATTATGCGTGAAATAATTGTTGTGATATAGTATATGTCTTATAAATTATCAAAGGTACAATTATAATATTCATTTGAATTTATTTTCACTAATGTGAAATTTAACTAGTGACACATTTCATTAGCATTCTCAGCAGATTTCTTTTATATTTTGTATATTTTTATAATCTATTACTACAATCTTTTCTTGTGCTTTGGTCCTTCATTTTCTTCATTTATTTTCTCATTTATTTATCCCAGGTACTGATGATGTAAAAGAAAAACCGAAATAAAAGCGATCATTGATGTCAAAAACATGCAAAAATGTGACTTTGAAAAATATTTTATTCTTAATGTTATTAAGAATAAAATATTTTTCAAAGTCACATTTTTGTTAAACTGGGAAAACAAATCTTTATTATTATAAGTGGGTCCGATTTTAAAATTAAATCCGATATGAACTTGAAAGCCATACAGATATATTACATCAGTGTCAAAGGCGTTGCATGTTTTGACAGTTCATTCATTTGTTATTGTATGCACGTGCAATACTTGTATATTTATATTATTTTTCATTTTATGTTCCTCTTTTAAAACTTTAACTCCTGAAATTTGCAAATATAATTTTTATAAATTGGCATTTTATTTAGAAAAACATTTTAAGAATAATACAGATGTCGCTTCCTAAATATGTATAAAATAATCATAATAAAAGAGGAAATATTATTTCTCTGATAGAGACGACATTTTATTATGAAATGGTTTTAAATTGATTTTTTTTATTCTCATTATTGTAGTTTTAACTCTAAGGCTGGTTTTACATAAACGTCTGTATTTCAGTTGCTAGTTTCCAATTATACAGTAGTGTGAAAACGTCATGCAAATTTGGTTCACCGATTTCTCATTTAGATGAATAAAGAACTTATGACTTGGCAACAGATACTTTAGATATTATTGCCTGATCAGAAAAAATATATAGATAGATAGATAGATAAAGTGAATGATTTATTCAGTTACTCATATTTTTTTTTCGCGTTGCCTCTGTCTTATAAGAAAAAAATAAAAATAAAAATTGCTTTCACATCAATTTCCCTCCGTTGTCTGTAGTCAATGCTTCATTTCTAAATTTTCATGACAGATACACTGTGTCACTTGAAAGTCTAGCGTAATTTCTTAAGAATTAGCATTGAGCCCTGATAAAATAAAAATCTTCTATAAGGCACCAGCAGCTATATTTTATCCAAGTTTGTAAAATAATCATTTTCCTGTAAGAAGCACTGTTAACCAAAACCAAGAACAGGGCTGAATATTTTGTCGTGAGGGGTCTTTCGATATCACCTGTTGATTCCACGAGGTACTGGTTATTTCAGGAGTTCAAAACCGTGTCCACTATGAACACTTTCTCGTTAGGGAACATTTTAACATTGGACCCATGATCCTTGATACTTGAACACTTTCTCGAATCTTTGTGCAGACTCTTGACATTCATGGATTTTGGGAGAAGGTACCTTGGGGCATCTTAGCCCATGATTTATGGTTCAGCTTGTTCTCGGAGTTCACTTTTAGCTCTGCATCTGCGGATGATGTTGATTATCTTGCGATTCTAATTGTGAAGGCGTTAATGAAGTCCTGATTATATTTCTTGTTAACCGCTGCCTCGGAATGCTATTGCCTATTCAATGATAACCAATATAGACAATACGCAATGACAATTTTGTGGATGCTTTTCCGATCGATTTGTGCACTAAGTCTGACAATCTTTGCCATTTGTTTTTCTCTGAAGTAATTTTCTACATTCTTTTGAAAAAATAAGTGTACGATAATAGCAAAACTAATACTTTTGTTGTGCATCTGCTTTCATAATATTTGATTTAGTATTTAATGGAGAAGTTTAGTTTACTGCAAGTTTTGCTTCCATAACAGGCGGTAGCTTAGTAGAAATTGTAGTAATAAACGTAAATATTTTAATGAAATTTTTTTACTAGTATTCGTATATAGTTTATAACCGTGATAGCATAGAAAAGTATGTTATATAATACGTTGTTTTCTTGCATATTTTTTTTAATCGTATCACCCCGAGCAAGGCGGTAACGCCACTGAAGCGCAATGGGGTTACGTAAGAGTGAAAAGATTGGAAAGGAGAAAGCCGGGAACCATATCCTAAACAGGGAACAAGGGATGAACCTCTACACCTGTTCAATAGACGTGGGTGGAGTGTGAACCGGGCGATAGATTAGTCTATCTACTCCAATTAAAAAAATAAATAAATAAAGGAGTGAAAAGATTGGAAAAGAGAAAGCCGGAAACCACATCCTAAACAGGGAACAAGGAATAAGCCTCTTTACCTTTAGTAGAGATATCAAAAAGATAAAATTTATCAATTGGAATAATATTTTTAATGTTTCATCACAAAATTGAAGATAAACTCAATTATGAAAAATTAATATTCATTTGAACATAGTCTTAATTTCTAACATTTTGTGAAAACTAAAATCCACCAAAATGATTTTTAAATTATTTATAGGAGATAATTGTGCTCAAGAATTAGGCTTCGGCCTGCTGCTGGTAACATGTAACCCAGTACAAGCTGCTGCATGAATAGGTGGTTGATGTCTAAACCAGCTCCCTGCACTAGCTTTTCTGCAGGTGAAAAGAGTGGCATGTCGCACAACAGGACTAAACAAGACCTGTCAAAAGGTGGATGAGCTTCTTATAAAAGCCAATGGAATAACATCATGTATTTTTTTTTATATAACATTAACAATTTTAGGGAAAAAGTATGACAAAGTGGAAAAAGTTTTCATGTGACGCATTTCATCCTTTAGGACTTCATCAAACTAAGTTCGTTTATATCGATGTGACTACACATGCATGAATGAAAGAGAGACACTGAGAATTTTAAATTTGAAAAAGAAAACAATTTTTAATGTGGGATATATAATCTAGCTAATTTCATTCAGATTCATTTTCTTTCTGTATGCACAACTACTAGCATGTTGGATATTGATTTATCATTAGCGCATTGAACACATGTTGATTTTTTTTCGTAGAAGTTATAGATTGTGATAGTTGCCGTTCTTTATATTAATAAAATATAAGCATTATTAAATAGCTGTCTTTATGGTACAATCTGTTACAGAATAAGATCTTGGTTAATACATCATAGGCATTGCTGAACTAGTCTCGCCTTACTCTAATTCTTAATCCTATAATCAGCCAAGACCAATACCTGATTGCTATATTTTTGTCTCAGTTTATACCACAGATAATACGAAACTGATTTATTATCGTTGATTAACATGCTTCGTCTTTCCGACACGAGAACCTACATTTATAATAAAAAGGAAAAGCAATTTCTTGTTTAAAATTATATTGAAAGTCTTCTTTTAAAAATGACATGAGGCATTTAAGACATTAGCATCTACAAACTGGGGAAAAGTTATTATTTAACGCCTATTGAGAGTTTTTTTCTCTCCATGAACTTTTGATATAATTTGATACAGTATTAAAGACAAAGTTCTTATTAAACTCACTATTTTTTTTTATTATTTTAAGGTAATTCTTTCAAATTGCGTTTATATATTTAAATATATTCAAATTATGATAATAATAACTGTCTGAAGTCAAAGTTCAAAAGATTATCTGGCAGGTACACTCTAAAAGCTGTGATTTTGTTTTCAAATTTTTCTGTTTTTCTTAAAACATATCTTAAAAATTTTCAATTAATTCAAATAGAAAGAAACGAAAATAACAGTTTTTTATTTGTCCTGAGTGGCATTTTTTCTTTTCATTAAGAAACGCGCTCTGTTGGTTTCTGTGTATCATCAACACAACAGTCACGCGCAAGTAAATATATTGCTAGAAGTCAATTCCCAAATCAAAAAAATTCTTAAAAACTAGATCATGCCGGTTAAAATAAATCGTAGACGTAAGCAAACAAAATGTCACATACAATTTTGAGTTCTATATATTTAGCATGTTAAAAAAGTAAAACGAAGAATTTTTTTTTCGTTTTTCTCATGCGTTTCTTTGTGAAAAACAAAATGCCTAATATTTTGTTTACTTTCTTTAAAAAGGTAAAAATTAATTACTTATTTTTATTTTTTTTCACCAGTACATACTTTCCACAAATGCGTGTAGTTAATACATTAAATGTACAACGCAAGCAATGTCTCTTAAATCGAAAAGCATATCGCACTCTTACTATTACTTTCTTTAAAAAATAAAAAGTCTTTTTTTATTTCACTAACAAAAAGAAACGAAAATTAATTTTTTTATAGTTTGCTGCATTTATATTTTGACTTACAATGCTTTTATGCTTATAATATGTTTTACCAACAAAAATGAAGTAAAATTCCTACAGCTTAATATATTAATAGAACTTTTTTTTCTGAATTTGACATGATGTTTTCATAATTTTATACTCAAGTAAAACAAACATAGTTTTATATATTAGTATTTTAAAGCATTTAATACAAAAGTGTTCCATAATTTCTGAGTTGGGGTAAATTAAGACATGATATATGGAAAATTTTTCACCATTAATTGTGCTGTTTTAGAGAAACAGCCCAAATATTCTACATTTAAGTTGTTGAATTAAAATTTGATAATCGTGTAACAATAAAACGAAAATTCATTTTGTAGTTTAAAAAAAAGGAAAAAAAGGAAAAAAGGAAAAAAGGAACTTAGTCTGAAAATTGTTTTCAGAATGCGTATACATTAAATAAGTAAAATTAGTCATTTTTAAATTATTGATAAAACATTAAATTTGGTTCTATTTAATTTCTCTTCTATTTCTTCGTTCAAACTTTACCAATCTTTTTTTGTTTGCAATGAATTCAGTGGCGAACCCATATATATATATATATATATATATATATAGCTTGCATAGAAATTACTTATTGAAATGATAATGGCACACTAAGTTAATAATAAGCTTTTTCGGTTACTCTTTTTGTACTTGACTGAAAACGTTGCTTTTAAAATTCATGTAATTGTCTATTTATGGAATCTAAAGCAGACAGTGATTCTTCAATGATTTGTACTCGCGTGGTTTCGGCAATGAGCTTCAGCAACAACAACATAGAGGCTCATCGTACCTTAGGATTGAACAACGCTCCTATAAAGCTAGTTTTTGCATTATTGTATATTTTGGCTTTCGTAGAATTGTAGACTTCTCTAAGAACTACTTTATTCAACAGGCATAACGTTACTCTTCTGAACCTAGCATGCAGGTAAGATGCCATGTTCGTTTCCTTTTGATGAAACTCTTTTGCTGACGTTATATCCAGTGTTCCTTGATGTCTTTTCCCATGTTTTTGTTTGTTGGTTTTTCTTTTTAATCATCTTTTCTGTTTTGTTCTTTTAATGATTTTCGCATTCATGTTTTTCAATTTTTTTAGTACTGTGTCACTTGTTCCATTATAGGGCCTTTTCTGCTTATAACTACCATTGTATATTTTGTTTACTGACTGTTATTGATATGAGTCTGTGAGTAAAAGTGTTTTGAAATGATTTTTATTTATTTATTGATGCTGTATATGTTTCTTTTCAGAATTTGAGAAAATATGGTTTATTTCATCGAATTTATCTTCCTATTTATATAAATATTTATTATTAAATTATAACCTAACAGTTTGGTAAGCACATAGATAAATACACTGATTAAAACCCGTTTATTTTATACTTTTCTATATTCTTAAGATCTGAACCTATATTATATTTAATTTCCTGGCTTATATAACTTCGCCAAACACATTTGGAACATAGATTAGCTATTCCACAATATTCCAAGATGGGATTCAAGTTTCACAGATGAATGAAAAATATGAGATGTCTTTTTACAAGTACTTTTATTGATGGTTCAAAAATATACATAAACGTATTACTTGAGAGAGAATCATGATTAAATTTACTTGTAATAAAACAAGAAAATTAACCAAAATACTTCTTAAAAAATATTTCCTTGTCCTTAAACAAAAGTTAATTTTCTGACAAAATATTTATAAAAATTCCAAGTTAAGATGCTGCTGCTGATTAGCAAATTACTCAGTTAAGAGTGCTGATATTACCAAGAATTCTTGACGAAATGCTGATATTGTAGATTTGTGTTATATAGAAATGAAGATTGTAGAATGTCTATACAGCCAATTGGATGTTTATTTATTTATTTATTTATTTTGCAGTTGTTTCCATTGCAGATTTAATTTAATACGGAGTTATAAATTTCCATGCTTAAGGGGTAAAATGCTTTAAAAATAGAGCTTTTCCTTGAGAGATGCACAATTTCTTTCTTTGAAAAAAAAAATTCGATGAAATAGCTTTACTTTCTTATGTCTTTCCAGAATATATATTCCGTCGCGCGTACTGACACGCACACATGAACTATATCCCCTCTTTCGGTCATAAGTTAATCGACTGACCAAGAAATTGCTCGATAAAAGAATTATTGGAAGTTTGTCAAACTTTTTCGGAAAGTTCTTATGTATGTGCGTGTTTGCGTATGTGCCTAGTCATGTGTCAATGGTTATTTACATATATTATATATATATATATATATATATATATATATATATATCGGAAAGTTTTGTAATTTGCTTGAAGCATTGTGTATACTAAGAATATGGTTAGGTTTTGAAGACTGTCACAATGCGTTTAGTAAAATAAAGGAAAATAAATAAGTTGTTGGATATTACCTATTTATTATACATGAATATTTCGAGATTAAAATCTTATCTTCAGAATGTTAAGGCGATTGTGTTTGAGTCCGAGACTTTCAACAAATAGTCCTTCCTGGCAGCTGCTGCTGCTGCTGTTAATTGTAGTGTGTGTGTGTGTGTGTGTGTGTGTGTGTGTGTGTGTGTGTTAGAGCATGTATGTGTATGTGTGTTTATGGTGTGTGTGTGTGTGTGTGATTGATAGTTGGGATTTTTATGGTCTGATGGTATCTGTCTGCTTTGATATGTCGTTTATTTAAGTGTGTGTTGACCTGACCGTTAGTTTGACCCCTGCCAAAGAGGAAGAGGGCCATTGTGACTATTTATTAAAAATCTCGGATAATCGCCTTAACATTCTGAAGATGAGATTTTAATCTCGAAATATTCATGTATAATAAATAGGTGATATCCAGCAACTTATTTATTTTCCTTTATTTTACTAAAAGCATTGTGACAGCCTTCAAAACCTAACCATATTCCTTATATATGTGTGTGTGTGTATGTGTGTGTGTTTGTGTGTGTATTTATAATTATGAATATATTGTAAAATGTATATATATATGTGTATATATATGTATATACATATATGTATATAAAAGTACAAAATTTAATGAAATATATTATTCAGAAATTGTATATATTTACATACATATATGCATTTTCATGTTTTTGTATACGTCTTTGATATTCATATTCTACATAGCTCATGTCTTCGTGTCAGTTTAAAAATAGTTGTACTCTTTAGTACTCTGCTTCAATTATAAATCACTATTTTAATGACATTATCATGTTCTTTTCCATCATTATTAACGTTATCATCTATCTGTATCATTATCACCAAATCACAATGCACTATTACAGACTTAAACAAACCTATCAACACCAGTATTGTTTTCTACAAACAAATGTTTTAATAAATATCTCAGGAATGTTGAGAATTTAAAATTTTGCGTTTAAACATTTGTCTATATCCAAAATGATGACAAAACATTTATATTTTAATTTCTGCAAATCCCATTTACATAGGTAAAATAAGGCTGCAGCGTAATGAGGAACATGCATTTATTTTTCAACTTAAATTACTTGTTAATACACTTAATTCAATGATGAATATCAATAACATTATGCAGTCAAAATTTCAAATCATTTTCAGATCAAAATCGTTTAATCATGACGTGTTAGGCTACCACAGTATTGTTTTGAACATTCTGTCGAATTCTTTATTTAATATCAATTTCTTTGAATATCTGCTTTTATGAATTGTGAAATAATCTTGCGACATTGTGAGTGGTTTACATAACAAAGGATTGGAGATATGTTGGCAACTTAATAATCAGGTCAACTTGTTTATCGAATAAATAATTTTAATTTGTAGCGAATTCTTTAATGTAAAACTGTTAGTTCTAGTATTCTGCCTAAATAGTTTCTGATCATAATGTCATTGCTCACTAAAATTTGCTAACGAGTGGTGAGAGGAGAAAGTTCAAAGAAGTTTGGGATTCGTGTTTTCCGAAGCACATTTAAAACATATTTCAACTCGTTTCTAGTATCTAGCCTGATACCATGTAGTTGTATCAACTAGACATCTTCTCATTTGCACGTAATTAAATTATATCTGTTTGAAATGAAAACGTTTTCAATAAGGAAATTGTTATAGATCTTTCAATTTTTCTCGAAAGAACGGCATTTTATTCAGATATACAACCATGTTAACGCATATCTGCACGACTGACAGGTAAAATTAGAATATTATCGATCGGTTCATTACTCACGTTCAATGTGCCTAAATGCTTATGCGATTTAAAACTAGATATATTCGACGGAAGAAAAGAACAACGCTTAAATGAAAAAAGAGACTACGCGAGTGATAGAAACAAAGGTTCGTTATCAATTTGATCGAAGTCAGAAATGCAAATGACAAGTCAAATGGTCATATGTATCACTGTGAAATTTTAAACTAAGTAACTGTTTAGTCACTTAACTACCCGAATACATATCTCAAATATCTTTACTAAACTTCCAAAAAATTTTGAGTCTTACAAAATGAGAAAACTGGCCAAATCTAAAATGAAGACTTTTTAATGTTTTAGCATTTAAATATCCTCTAAAGAAACACACATTTTAAAAATTGAATGAGTATACTATTCAAAGGTTATACATAGTTGAATATTGAAAACACTCGTTTTCTTTTTACCAGTTTTCTTTTTCAATATGCCAGTGTTTTCTAAATTTTAATGGGTTATTTTGGAATAAAATTCTTGTCATAGAGATTTGACTAAAAGTATTAATTTTACCTTTTTGTTGTAAAATATAACATATTCATTCACTAGGCAGATGTTATATATTTTTGGAGCGTGAATAAAATATATTTTATGTAAAATTATCTAATATCGAAACAACTGAACAAAAACTCTTTATGAACAAACATGCTTGATATCCAAAACAACTGAGATACGAAATCAAATAAACATTATAAAAGATAGAAGTTCATATCTTCTGAAAAGTCTTTCATTTAAAAGTTTTATTTTTCTTCCTAAATAAAAACCGAGTTCCACGTCGCAATCGCCCCTTCTATTTGAATATAAAACAAGTCATTACTCATTAGGAAAAAGCCAGAGAAAAATTTTTATATTCCAACTTTTTCAATGTCGCCTTTACTAAAGGAGACATTGAAAAGAGAAAATATAAATAATTAGTTTAAGAGAGATCAGTTTCTCAATGGAACAACCTGAGCAAAATAACAGTTACCTATTTTCAGCAATTGCTTTTGTCAACCAGATCTAATGCTGCCAGACTTCTAATTATTCAATACAAAAAGGTTTATTATTTAAGAATCTATAGCAGTTGCAAAAATATTTTAAAAAATACTTATTTTACGAGTAAATCAAGACTAGACTACGCTGTCATTTTAATTCATTCAATACATTTTTGTCTATTTTTTTTAATGAGAATAATTTTAGTTCTAAAAATCAATTTTGAAATTAAATAACTTAAAGATAAAAATATTATTTAAGTAACTGGATAATTAGAGATACCAAATTTGTCGAAAATGATTTTAAGGTTGAAAACATGGCTTTGCAAAATACACCTTCCATATTCTTCTTCTCTCTCTTTTTTTTGAATTAGAAAATAATCAATAATGTCTAGAATTTGTTTTGAATGAAAATTTCTGAATTCAACAAGGTGAGTAGAATTCCTTTTGATAAATGTTTTACATAGGCATGTTTGTAGGTCTATCAGTGTAGCACGTGGAAATAATACGTTGCATGTCAACAGAAAATATAATTTATGCATGTCAAATATGCCAACACACAAATACACACTCCTGGACTTGCAACAACTTAGTTTTACAGATATACATCCTAAAAAATTTTAAATAAACATTAGAAACCTGGAACGATGTTCATCAGTTTATTTGCGGTTTCGGAAAAATAAATCTATTGACTTCTTAACAGAATGCAATTTTGTCTCTACATTTACTTGTGGCAGCATGATAAATATTTGGGGATATTTTCCTTTTACATACATGTTAGCATTTCATTTATTTTACAAAAAGAACAAAATTTAAAATCTAAATCTTCACTGCGTGTAATTTGTTTGAGTTGTGTTTTTCTTATCTTTTTAGCTTTTTGTTGTTTCTGTTTCCCATTTGAAATTGTACCCGGATCGGCTTTTATTACCATTTTTTTCTCATGCAAGGAATTGTTTTGGATTAGTATCTTGGAACGTATTCAACATATTATTTTGCGTTCTTGTCACGACTTGATATTAATAAAAAATGGATTTAATTTCCTTTAATTTCCCTTTTTGTTTTTGTCCATTTTTATTTTTTCTTCATCTGATATGATTACTTTAGTATTTAATTGTCTTTTTATAGTTTTATTTGATAATTTTAATGTTTATTTGATAATTTTAATGCTCTTTTGTAAATAATGTTATGTTAAATGTCTCTGTAAATATGTCTTACTTTTCTTTTGTTATTGACCCTCCCAAATTCTATTTCTTTCTTTCTTTGTCACTATTTGAATTTCGTTCAAAACCAGTAAACTGAATTATCCAAAACATACAACGATATGTGCATGTGCATGTATTCAAATACCTGAGTATATATTTGCATATATTTCATTTTATATATACATATATATTATAAAACCTTTTGATAAAAAGTGATGGCAATTATGTATATACATTTATCGTTAATAACATATAATATATATATGTGTGTGTGTGGATGTGGGTGTGTGTGTGTGTGGGTGTGTGTGTATATGGGATATTATATTCATGAATTTCCTAATGTATTCTATTAACAGTGTTAACCTATATTTTCATCCGTCAATATATACATATTATACATATATATTATGTATGTTAGATATAAAGTTGATTACGAAACATCATATGCATAATGTGTTGTAAACATATGTAAGTATTATATCTATGTGCATGTGGCTTATGTTATACATATTTTATATTCGTTTTTGTGTGTATATATATATATATATATATATATATATATACATACATATTGTATATATAATGTATATGTGTACATCTCCGTGTATTTGTTTTCATTTAAAGGCTGCTTGAATGTTTAAAATACATCATTTGTATCATATCTACCAAATATATGAAAAGATAACTACCTCCAGATAACTGCTTTCTGCTATTTTCTCTGTCTTTTTACGTAATCTTTTAAAAAGAATTAAACTACAGATGAAACGAAACTGAATAAAACATCTTGGAACATTGGATACGTTTGTCATACCACATTTTATTTCATTCGTTAATGCTTACCGATTCATTTCTGTTTGCATGTAAATACTAGCCTTTTCACTAAGCAGTCCTTCATTAGCTCAAATATACTCATATCACATAGTCTATTTATTTATTAGTCATGCTTGTCTCTCAACTTCTGCTATCAGCCTATTTCTCTCCATGCATGTATATCTAGGGGCCACTTGTCAATAAATATTTTCTCTATTTATAAGCATAATTTCTGAAATAAGGCAAGCAATAACATACACACCTCTTACAATGTCTGTCTTTCATTATATAATCTGACATATCAGTATGAACTTATGTATAAATGGAATTTTACCTGGTCTATCTAGCTATCAATCTAGCTAGCTAACTTGTTAGCTCATAGCAGCTATTCATATGTAACAGTCTGCATTTTCATTTATATGTATGTATAGTATAATGTTTAAATGTTTTCAGTCAGATTATCTGTCGTTTATCCATGCCATTATCTGTTTACTCCTACAAGAATACGATCATCTTTGGGATAGAAGTTTGCACTGATTAAAATAATCTACTTTTGTGTTTGCTTGTACGTCAACTTCTCAATGTTCAGTATCCCTATTATCGTTGTAAACGTTTTAGGTGTATGTATACAGATCTCTTGATAGAAACGTATATACATACCTGCGCATATATATATATATATATATATATATATATATATATATATATGCATATATCATGTTTATATATATGTACATGTCTAGGAATGTATGTATATGCTAATTGAAAGCATTTACACACATATGCATGTACTTTCAAATGTGCTTAAACACATCTCCCTACCTATATACACTTCAGTCATTATATTGTAATTTCTTTTCTGAAAAAGCATGAATTGATGAGAGAGATAGTGTATGTTTCAAACCAACCAAAGGTTAATGATGGACTGCTCATGTGATTAAAAAAGAATTTCTCCATAATGTTTTTGGTTAACAATTTCAATTCATTTTCGGTGTATTAGCTCGAGATTTTGTTAAACTATCTCATAAATTATTGTCTAAGTTATTAATATATTATTCTCCAATTAATATTGCAAATTAATATATGAATATATATACATATAGACATATTTATATGTGGCACATTAATGACGTATGGAATGAATATTAAAAATATTTGCCATTAACGCTCCTCTTGTTCCAATTTCTTAATACTTTTCCTAACTTTCTGTTTGTATTTTCATACCTGAAAAACCTGTTCCACTTTTCTGTAAAAAAACAAAACAATAATTGCTGCCTTCCATCCTACTCCAGATTCACTCTACCACTGCAGCTTTTGCTTTATTGGACAGAAATGAATTCTCATATCAATCATAAAATGGTCATATGACGAATAATACTTAATTACTTGCAGCACACACACACACACACATATATATATATATATATATATATATATATATGTAGTAGAGATAGAGAAAATAAGAAAAATTATATATATATTAATAATTAATAATAAATATTCATTGATATATTTTTATACCCTGCTTTAAATTAATGTTTAGAACGTTGCAATTTTATTCTTCGTTGTTCCTCATTTGTATATGTATATAATAAATTTTATATACATATAAAAGAGACAGGTAATAAGAAAAATCATATATATATATATATATATATATATATATATATGGACATAAAAGAAAAAATATATATATATGGACAAAAAAAATTATATATATATATATATATATATATATATATATATATATATAATTTTTATGTCCATATATTAAAATCTCAAAGTATCTGCGTATAAACGGCTAAATTGGAAAGCTGATATTTTGTTCAGTTGTTCTAATATTATTCCCGTGTCTCTTAAAAATGATTTCTTCTTACTATTTCCGTGTATATTTTTTCTATAACTTTCAATCTGGAACACTATTATTTTCTTTTCCCTTTTCCGTGATATATTCTCATTGTACATTAATATTTTTATGTTATCAACCTATCTAACTCGATAGTTAGCCATGAAATCATTTTTTATTTTGAGGCAGGGATTTGTGTACATTGACTATCAAAATAATTCGCAAAATTTTTTTTAGAACATGAGGCTGTGTTTGTGTGTATGTATGCTACACAATATTTGTATGATGTTTACATCTACTTGCATATTCTTACACATATTTTTCCCTCAGTCGTATATTCTTTCAAGCATTTACTCTTCTGACACTCTAGTTGAAAAGTTCATTCTTTATCTCACAGAAAAATTTCCATTGTGAAACAAATGCAAGAATAAATAATTCAAGAAATTACTTAAATTTTCTTAGGTAACATTAGATTAATCTTTAATGAAGTTTCATTCGCCTATCAAATCACGTAAATATCCGGGAAACAAATCAGTATTCTGAATTTATTCCCTTTAAGACAACTGAACGAATTAATAACTGATATAATTTCTCTTTGAATTCATTTCTGCGATTTGCATAGCATTTATTTTTTGCTATCTTCTGTTTTTCATATTCTTTTGAATAAGCTGTGAAAAAGCAGTTGCAGTTTGATTTATATGGTTCAAACTTTAAATTTTATACACGTTTTTCAACAATTGCTGATTTTAAAACACATATCTCATTTATGCAAATCTAAGTTTAAATGGCGCCAAAGAAACTTTGAATTATGGGAAATAATAAAATATTTAGTGGATTGAAAAATAATAAAAGATTTCTACCTTTAAATAGTGATAAATTAAAAATATTTAAAGTTACCAACTTTTTTATTAGCAAACCAGATAGAGAAGAGTATAGTGACGACGCAAATTGGATGAAGACAAGGCAACTTGACTCTGACTATGGTTCACTTATATAAATTCACTGATATTGGCAAAATTTATTGGAAACCTACTGTTTTAGTATTTCATAGATCATAATATTTTCTTAGAAATTGCAACAAGCAGCGAGCAACAGAAATTAACATACCTTATAAAGAAAAAATATACTTATATTACAAAGGCGTATCGTCAATACCTTATCAATCCTATGATAAATGATAGTGTTTAGGTAATCACTTTCCAGAGTAAGAAAGTAACTTTTGTTCTAGCTGTTTGCAAGTTGATATTTATAAATGTGAATGAATGCAAAAGGAAACGCTAATAATTAGGCTTAGTTTAATTAAAAGAATAAACATTTCATTATTTTTTGAGATTCATTTTGGTAGTGTTTAACACATCTTTTCAATTAACACTTGAAGCCAGCTAAAAAGATTTTCATTACTTAAAGTGAGGTTAAAATTAGCGCTATTTAATATAGGCGAAACCAATCTATGCATTTGAAAATGTTTAAAAAGAAATTGGAATTAAATTTGAAATACTTTAGATACTTTATAAATATAAAGAATATTGATATTTATAAAAACTAATAGTTATAAAATACTCTAAGTGTTCACACGAATAAATGCCTTTGCCACTTTACAAGACGCTCTAAAGATAGACAGACATCATTATATTTGCTAATGTTTATATAGAGCAATAACAACTTATTGCCGATTTGATATTGTATTTCTAGATGAAAAGAAATCAAAGCAAAATCAATTTATTCCAAAGTTTCGTAAAAGTTCATAATAAAGCATAAAAGATAATTATACATTGCATCATGTAAGTTGACAAAATGTTTGGATAAACATGTGAATAAAAATACTTTTGAAATTAATAGAATAGTTAAATGTGTTCAATAAATGCCTTGCGATGAATTTTGCTCGCTTGAACTGATTCAAACATTCGCTTTCTTGCTAATAGATTATAATTATGTTCATTAGATAAGCAGTCAGACAAGTCCAACGCTTATATTTCTACATCTCTATTTAAAACACACACACACAATATATATATATATATATATATATATATATATATATATATATATATGAGATATTCACTCCTTGCTAAATGTTGTTGTTCAATTTTCTATCCCGAAGATTCTCAAATCTCAATGAAAATGATGCGTGGGGAGTTGGCTGCCAAAACCACTTATCAAAGAACATCCAAAGGACCAGTGTCCATCAAAGAAGCCGACTCTCAAGGAAGCTGCATTGCCTTGGAAACCAAAAAGGTTAGTAACAATAGTTAGCAATTCAATTTGTGAAGTTGGTCCATGTTACCAGCTGATCGGCATTGATCGGAAGTAAGTCAGCTGAATGAAACAATCATAAAAACCATTTTGTAAAAAGCTGCTTCAATTATATACTTAACTTCGAGTAAACGAATGAAACTATATAATAACTTAGAAATTTTAAGTGATCAAATTGCGTTGTTATTATTTATATATTTGTTAATATGATTAATTTAATAATATTAACGGTTAAAGCAAAACCTTCACACAATTTGTAAATTATATGATGATGAAAATTTTATTGCAACTGCGTATGTTTTAAAAAGCAAGCTACTTGCAGCTATTGATAAATCGGAAAGATTCTGTGTCCATACTTGATTATATTAAGCTAAAAACTATACAAAATATTTTCTCATAGAACAAGTTATAATTATAATCTGTCACAAATATACACAAGCCGAAACGACATTCATATACGGTCACTTTTTAAAAAGGAATAGTATTTTAATGCCATATGATTTCCTAATTTTATGATTGAGTAACTCTAGTCACAAAACTTTGTTTTAAACGAAACCAATTATACATATTCTTAATCTATATTTAATCTATACGGTTATTTAAATAAACTTTTTCGTCGTTCAACCTATCACATTTCGGCTAGTCATATTATGTTAGCATGTTGAACTTAAACAACAGTTTTTTTCAGTTTAAGATATTATGAAACGGTAATTATATTCAACCCTTGTTGACAAGTCAAATATATACGTGTTATGTTTGAATGAGACATAGAGAAAGAGCTAAAATGACAAAGGGCGTGAAATTTTAGGATTTTTAATTTTTAAATGGTTGCATTATTTTAAGACTGGTTTAATATTTGATGATGTTACAACTGAATCTTCATGAAAAACTGCATTCAAAAATAAGTTTTCAATACTCACGACTCTGATATTGCACATATACACAGGCTAGCCACGTGTACAACACAGACCTCTTTCCACATGCTTTCCTATCTGTAAACAAACTATACAGTGACGTGATTCAATTTGGTCCTTTTTTAAAGAGAAAGTTATAGATGTAATGACATGCGAGGTGGGGTGTGAAAATTTGGTCAGATTTTAGAAACTGAGTAGGATTTGTGGAAGAGTTAGTCATGTAGAAAATTTACGGAGTTAAGAGACATTTTTAAGGAAACAATGTTATACAGAGAAAAGACAGTTTGTACAAAATTTTACAGCAGTCTTTGCATCTTCCAACTACAGAAATTTAAAAAAAAGCAATGATGACTAATTAAAACGAGGGGTTGTTTATCTGGAAATTGTGTGAAGTATGGTAGGAAATCTCAGAAGATGGTGTGGAAAAAAACTTTGATGACGTAAGACAGGTTACATTTCCCTTAGTTTTATAGATAATTCATTTCAGTGAATTATATTAGATTCTTATATTTACAGTTTTGATTAGGTTTACAGTTAATATTTTAAGAAGAAATACCAATGATTTTAGATCATTAGAGTTTTATAAGAAAAATATATGGGAATAAGAAAATGTTTCCTTATGTGCGTCATTTTTTACTTCAATAATCTTAGCACTAGAAAATATTTTTGCTCTCCATTCTTACAACTTTCACTTCTTGCCTGCTTTTCCACTCTCTGCAATTAGCGTTCGCAGACACCTATTTTGTCGATACTTAATTGTAGACGAGCAGGTCTTTTAAAAGGAACGCTTGTGTCTAGCCTGTCGAGCGTCAAGCTCCAGTTATCACGACTGTTAATTCAGATATTTAGTCAGAGGAAATGCAATTTCCCTTTCTTTCACCTCTTTCACCTCTTTTTACTTTCTTTGTTTTACTGTATTTTCTTTCAATTTACACTATTCCATAATTTCTAATTCCTTTTTTCCTTCATTTCTTTGTTTTGTCTAATAGTTTTATCTCTTTATAATTGATACTTTCTGTTGTCGCTGTTTTATTTCTTTCGTTTCTTATTTTTAATCTTTGTTTTAATTTTCTCTCTTTTTTCCTTTATTCTACTGTGAATCATTCTTCTTTACTCTTTTCACACTCTTCCTCTTTAGTTAAAATTTCTTCACTTCTTATCACTCGACACATTCTTTATTACGATCCCCGCTGCTTTTTCTCTTTTTTTTTTTTTTTTTTGAAACATTTTAGTCTTTCCTTCTTGTTTTCTTCTATTTCAAATAATTAACTTTCTATAAACATTAGAATTTAATCTGCTTGAATTTGATTCTCTTACATTTTCTAGGAAAAATAATGAAAATACATGTATTAGATTAGAATATGTAGTAGAAGTGTCTTATAGTTACTGATTCTTATCACATTTCATGATAATGAAAATCAATTTTCATTTCATTTGTGCCTTTTAAAAGTTCACTTGTACCATTATTCGTTGTTTAAGTGAAAAAATTCTAGCTACAGTTAATGTTAGTTTTGGTTCAATGTTTAGAACATTCATGTAACAAATCCAATCACTGTTACCTTTTTTAGACATTTTTATTTCTTCTCGACAAAAAGAACAAAGCAAACAAACAACTGCAAAATGAGCATTTTGCACTCATCTTGCATGATTAATCATGAAAAATAGATGAAGCTATTGCTCAATCTATCTTTCATTGATACCTTTGGAATAGTAAAGTGCGCAAAATAAATTTATAACTAAAACAAAAATTATTCCAGTAGCTCTAATTTAATTACAGCTCACATAATCAATTTCAATTACCGGTGAAACTCTTAAATTCAAGTGTTTTAAACTAGTAGCATTCTACGTTAAAAGGTTGTTACTGAAGTAATATTCGCAGAAACAAATATTCATAACTGAAATATAAATCTGAATGGGACAGAGAAATAAAAAAAAATGATAATATAAATTGCGAAACTTAGGAAGAAAGGATTCTAACAAATTGAGTTGGCTAAGAGCGATTGATCACTATCGTAAATAAAGAAAATAGTCGAATGATATACAATACGGTGGAATGAATAAAAAGGAAGTCAATCGTTCATTAAATAATTGCCAATCATCTTCAGAACACTGACTTTGAATCTTTTTGTCATATTCGTTGTTTGCATTGTATTTATAATGAGAATAAAATACAAAATATTAATAACACTAATAACACAAGTTTTTCATGCATAAAATCGAGAATATCTTACTTCATGATGACTTAAAATTGTATGCTAAGAATGATAACGAGCTTGAAGGTCTTTTTCAAACTGTAAAATGCTTCAGTGAAGACATAGGAATGAAATTCAATTTGAATAAATGTGCTAAAACTACAGTTTTACGTGGATTGCTACAACAAACATCCTCAATTAGTTTAGACCCTGCTGTAACAATAAAAGAATTAAAGCCAGAAGAAGCTCATAAATACCTATGTGTAAATGAGAGTGAAAAAATTCACCATAAAAATGAAAGAAATTGTGCGTAAAGAGTACTATAGAAGGCTACGACTGATATTAAAAACTGAATTGAATTCTCAGAACAGAATTATGGCCATTAATAGCCTTGCTATCCCAGTTGTCCAATATAGTTTCAACATCTTAAACTGGACTCTAAACGACATCAGGCGAATGGATTCTAAAACAAGAAAGCTTCTTTCTAAGCAGAAGATGCATCATCCAAAGACTGATGTAAACCGTCTATACATACCCCGTAAAGAAGGTGGAAGAGGACTTATTCAGCTAGAATTGTCAAACAAGACAACATCTATTGGCTTACTAACATACATAGAAACAACAAAGGACTGGATGATACAATTAGTCAAACAACATGAAAACAAAAAGAAAAATATTCAATAATAAAAGACGGCAGTAAATGCAAACAAGATTTACATTTAGTAGATTCTGTAGAAAAGCAAAACAGAAGCCAAGAACTAACTATTGCGGCAAAAAATATGAAAATGAAAGCCAAAGATAAAGCTCTTGAACAGATGAAACAATGCTGTCAAGACAAACCTCTGCATGGCCAATATCCAGAACGTGCCAATAAATCCAATGTTGATGAAGTTAATACTCATCGATGGTTACGTGCATCTGCATTAAAGTCTGAGATTGAAGGCTTTATTCTTACAGCGTAAGACCAAAGTCTTCTCACTAGAAACTTTCAGGCAAATATTATACATAATAATGTGGATCCAAAATGCAGGTTCTCTGATAAACACCAAGAAACAATAGAGCATCTAATCTCAGGCTGTTCTGTACTGGCCCTAAATGAATATAAAAATCGTCACGATAGAGTGGGGCAATATTTACATTGGACAATGTGCAAACACTATGGAAAATATGTAAACAAACACTGGAATGAACATCACCCAGCACCGGTTACAGAAATAGAAGATGTCACCATTCTATGGGATTACACCATCTACACAGACAGAAAAATTGAAGCAAATAGGCCGGAAATTATTGTTAAAACCCAGAAAGAAAAAACTTGCCTATTAATTGATATGGCTTGGCCAGCGGATTGTAACATAGCAACCAAGGAATTTGAAAAACTCTCAAAATATAAAAACCTGGAAATTGAAATAGATAAAAAGTGGAAATTGAAAACAAGAATCGTGCCAGTGGAATGATAAAAAAGGAACAAAACAACACATTGAAAGAATCCCTGAAAACCCAAGCTTAAGAGATATACAAAAAATTGTTTTGTTAAGTACAGCCCACACACAAAGGAGAACTTTGTCTATGTAACGCTAGGGATGATAGGGGAGATATAAAAAACATGAAATGGAGCCATAATGACTCACCACGACCTGTCTTAGGTCATTCTGCAGACTTGGTAGGTAGTGTGACCATAGCATAAATCAAAATATGATGAAAATGACATAATAATAAAAATAATAACTTTAAGATAACGATCTTCAGTGAAATACATAACCTAAGTAATATAATAGAAAAACAACTATGGTACTACAACGTCATGTTAATATTTTGAAACCTCTGTACATTTGAATTTGTAGGAAGAGAATCTGACAGGCTGGAATATTGTAAGAAAAGTTGATGACAACAAGATTTACACATATGAAATACCTAATTTGGTTCTGAAACCCGGAACGGTTGTCAAGGTAAGTTTCATGTTTTAATACGAGAAAAATCATTCTCCCCCACCACCCCCACCCACCCACAAACCAACAAAAGCAAAAACAAAATTTACTCTTCGTCCTGAAACATTAATAGAATTAATTCACAATGTGTGAAAATGTTTTTACATCCAAATGTTTTACTTTAATTCACACGAGATCTAGATTGACCAATCTCACTACTTTACAACTATACCATCTATATTAAAATATATTAAAATATATTATTTCCTAGAGATTTTGAGATTGACTAAATATTAGCCTGATCACTTAATTTTCAAAATTCTTTGTATCGTTATTTAGACTGGTATATTCGTGCAAATTGTGTTGGACATTGTTTGTTTTCTACGACATCGATTTGAAAGAAATCTGATTGATTGCTTAGTCTTCGAAAACACAATTAATCTCTAATTTTTTTCTTGTTATCAAAGCTAATGAACAAAATATTCATTTTCTATGAATTCGTCAAATTAGAATTCAATATATAGCTTCTAATGAAGTAATTTTAAAATATATAAAATCAAAAATATTGTATTTTCATAAGATTTTCAATAATTATTTATTATGATAGTTGACAAATTAAATTAAGTGAAGCTACTGTTGCAAATTTTTAAAACAATGGAAAATCTGAATTTTGTGTGTTGATAAAGCATTGCTTTCTGATGAGAAAAAATGTTGTTCAAGCAAAGTGATGGCTTGATAAATATTATTCGAACTCTGCTCCATCGGAAACAACAGTTGAGGGGTGGTATGCTTATTTCAAACGCAGTCGTACGAGCACAAATGATGCTGAACGCTCAGGTCACCCCAAATTGGTAGTTATGCCGGTAAACACCAAAACAATCCACAAACTCGTTTTGTCCGATCGTAAATAGAAGCTGCGTGAGATAGCAGAAGAGTTGAACATATCAGAAGGCAGTGTATTCACCATTTTGCAATTATCAATGAGAAAGCTGTGTTCAAAGTGGGAGCCGCGTTTGCTCACAGCCGATCAAAAACAACAACACGTTGACGATTCAGTGCATTGTTTGCAACTGTTTCAACGCAACAAGAAGTTTCTGCATAAATATGTGACAATGAATGAAACATAAATCCACCACTTCCCTCTGGAGTCAAATCGGCAGTCAACTGAGTGGACAGCTGCAGGTGAAAGCCGTCTAAAGCGACCAAAGACATCAGCAGGCAAGGTTTTAGCCTCCGTATTTTGGAATGCGCATGGTATTTTGTTCATCGATTACCTTGACAAAGGAAGAGCCATCAATAGCGAATATTATATAGCATTATTGATGCGTTTGACAGAAGAAATCGCCAATAAACGGCCACAAATGAAGAAGAAAAAGTGATCTTTCACCAAGACAACGTGTCACAAGTCGATCGCAACAATGGTAAAATACATGAATTGCTTCCGCATCCACCCTATTCACCAGGTCTGGCCCCCAGCGATTACTGGCTGTTTGCAGATTTCAAAAGAATGCTCTAGGGAAAAAGATTTGTCTCCAAGAAAGAAGTGATATCGGAAACTGAGGCGTATTTTAGACCAAAAACAAATCGTTTTACAAGAAAGCGTCAAATTGTTAGAGAAGCGTTGGAATCAGTGTATCACCTTAGAAGGAGACTATTTTAATGAATAAAGTTGAGTGTTGCCTAAAAGTTGTTGTTTTATTAGTTAGGCTCGGGATTTATTGAGTGATGAGTTAAATCTAAATTACACTATAATAAAAAAAAAGTAAAACTAAAGCAGACACCTGTCAATTTTAATTAACAATTTTTGTTTTTAGATATGGTCCAAGAACCACCAGGCACAGGCTCGCGGTGATGATTTAGTCAGCAGAGAGAATGATACGTGGGGAACTGGGTCCAATGTTGTCACCATTCTGCAAAATGAGAAAGGCGAGGTAAGTCAACAACGCTTTTTATTTTTTCAGATTTAAAATTAGAAATCTTTTCTTCCTTATTTTTATAGTGACAATAAATGTGGGTTTTGCATACAGAAATGTAAGTTTCTGTTCAACAAAGGTCATATCGGTCGACTTCCCAACGAGAGCAATAATTTTATAAATGTTAATGTGAAGTTTTACAACATACACCATTTTAATGATAAACTTCAAATATTTATAGTTTTAGTTATATCACTGGTTAATTAATTGTGAATTCAGCACATTATTTTTTTAGTGTATAATGAAAATAAAACTTTAGAAATGATCCATATAATTTATACAACAAAAACAGGTTTTATTTTTATGTAGGTTATATACAGCACCAATTTTCTTATGGTAAGGTTAGCCATAAGAATTTAGAATTCTGGATACTCAATTACACGTGTCAAGCATTAAGTAAAAAAGTTTTAGGTCTTGCTCTTAAGGAAAACGTGCAACACTTACTTCTGCTCTTTAAACGTGCTGATTTTTTTCTATTTTCATTTAAAAAAATGAAGTTAAAAATAATCCATATTTTCGATTGATATATATCAAGAAATAGACGACTATACAGACCACGTGTTACATAACTGCATCCAAAGTTAGTCGGTGGTTTGGATAAAAAACAACATAAAAGTTCTTATAAGTTTTATCCATTTCCAATACAAAATGTTAAAATCAAACATAGATACAAATGTAGATAAAATAATTAATATACTATTAACAATGATTTCAACTGTTACTAAAGTGCTAATCTTTTAGAATATTTCACTTTCACTCATTTAAACAGTCTGTCACCCCACCCTATACAGTAGTTCCAGTCGGCATTTGCCGCTGTTACTATGACACTGTCAGTCATATATATTTTTCTCTCTTTCGCTTTGTGACTCCTTAAATGTTTTTTGGCCACAATTTATTCTTTCCTTTAATTGTATGGTGATTCTCTTTTATTTTTATATTAGGATATCTAATTTTCTTTGTTCTTTTCACTTTTCTCTCTTCTTACTATCGTTACACTATTTTACACTTTTCTTGCCTTTCTTTACCTACAGTATTTCTTTCTAGTTATTTTTGTAATATTTGCACGCATACATATTCTTTTTGTTAGCTATCCGTTTCTTTCTTTCTACCCATTCTCTGTTTTCTCTCTTTCTTTCTGCTTTCTCTCACGCATGCACTTTATTATGCCTGGGTCTTTCATTTATCTCTACCATAATTTATCTAAACAAAGAAATTGTTAAAGTTACCCTTGTACTTGATTGTCTGAATTGTTTGTAATTGGATTTCGGTACTCATATTCATGTACAAAATAATAATTGTTCCCCTGCATGTACTGACATTTGAATTGCTCTACTTTGAAAAATTAGTTCTAGATAGAGTTTCAAAGATTTTGCAAGTAAACTAGTATAATCATGGTCAGAAGAACCAAATGAACAAAACCACACTAACAAACTGTGGTACACTTGATGAACGATTCTGTATTTGTAACGTACTTGAATACAGGCTTGATGGTAAACAGAAAAATGTTGGTACTACTTTGCATAAAAAGGTGTATGTTTATATGTACAGTGCTTCATAAATTTTAAACCATAATTTAAAGCAGGATCTCCCCATCTTTATTGAACTAATGATATGATTATAAAAATGATAATTTGTGGTATATATTAAAATTTGAAAACTCTTGATTTCCTTTTCAAAATATCTTAAATATGCTGATGTTTGTTTCCTTTTTAATCAACACAAGCCCGTTCTCCAATCACCGTTATTGTATTTTTTATAATTACGCTCATTCATGTGACAAAGTAATTTTCTTGATTTGATTGAGTGAGATTTTCAATCTACTGACAGCGACAACTCTTTTAAGCTAAATATACTGTTCTAAATAATAATTTACCAGTACGTAAATCTAACGATGCTAATAGTGCTACTCTTAAGACGATTTTATATGAGTCTGATCTGCATAACTTATTTCAATTTAAACATATAAAAACAATGTTTTACAATATTTCCTTGCAAAAAAGATGACAGCAAAAATTCCATTACAACTTCAATTATACTTGTTTTTTTTTATCTTTCAGGAGAAAGCAAACTACACTCAAAATACCGTATACTCGTAAATAAACAAGCAAAAGACAAGTCGACATTCCAACAAGAACTGCACACGGTTCTGGTACCCTGAAGCAACCCCTTTACTTTGTCTACATCTTAATTTTGCCTTTTTCATAATGAACCCTATCAGAAAGAAATACATCAATTATTTGTAGTATGAAAATAATATTTCTTTTCTGGCAACATTCTCTTTACCAAATCAGTAAGATTATTATAATATTTTGTGCTGCCACAACTTAAAAGTCATTTAAATACTTTATTATATTTCATGAAAATACGATGGTAATGCATAACTATAATACTGACAATAAAAATACACAAATAATAGCAACAATAGTATTTGTAGAAATAGAAATTATAATTGAAATATCCTGCTTTGATTAATTTAATATGGCTTTTAAAGCTTAATAAAAATATTAGTAGAGTCAACTACAAACTTCATTTTGAAGTGGTTGCATAAATGCTCTGCTATGAATATTTTTTGAGTTTATACGAAAATTATTCTACTTTTTATGCGTTCATTGTTTTTCATTTTTAGTTAAGCTAAGTTAATATGTAAAAAAGCATATCTAAAAAAATTATGATAATTTATGATAATTTGAAAGGTCACCTTTAAAATAAATAATTTTAGCAAAGTGCGCTGATAGATTAAAAGAAATAATACAAAATATGCACGCTAATGTTTATCCACAAAATACATCAATTTTTTATGTTTTTCCTTTAACCCAACCCATTCTACATCCATTAAATATCTTTAAAAAATCAAATAAAAACAATGTAAAAAAAGTTCTAAATATTTTTTATTTATTACATACAAACTAACAAATATACTAACAAACACATTAGCATTAACACATACATTTTTCCATAACATCAATATCTATACTCTATAAAAATATATCTACCTATTATATTTCTTGGGATTTTTCAATCTTGTATAAAATAAAGAACTCAATGTTCATGTATATAGTAAATAGAGAATTTTAAAACCAAACAAAAAAAAGAGAGAGAAAAGAAAAAGTGGGGAATCAGGAACCGAGCCGTTCGTATTTTAACCAAGTTATACAGACAATTTAGTGACAGGGACAAACCTGAAAGTCGACGAAGAACCTTCTATAAGTACATATCTGTTTTACATCCATGTAAATGAGGAACGCTAAAGCTTATTCGAACGAACATCAGTCTTATTTTAGGAAAAAGTAAAATAATAGCAAAAGACATTACATTCCCTGAGACGCTTTTTCTTTCTATTATTTTACAAAATATTTCTCTTATTAATATAAAAATAGTCATAGAAGTGCTAGCAAAATTTTAGCCAAAATAAAACACATAATTACCTCTGCAATTTTAAACAGTTTTGTCGTAACGACAACTGACAAAAAACTGACAAAAATTGTAATAATAACAATAACTTCAATTAGGAGAAATGTTTTCTACTTTTAAAACCATTGTTTAATATTTGTTGTGAAGCTAAAAACAACAATATTAAATAATAATAGTAATAGCTGTAGTTGTAGTGGTAGTGACGAGAATAATTGTTGTTATTATTGTCGCTTTTATTTGCCGGCCATGCTGCACACTGAAATAGACTTGATTATTTTGTCGCAAATCATTTTTAAAACTTTTTATGTATGACTTTCATTCTTATTTCAATCTTGTCACACAAGTCATTTGCCGTATTTTACTTTTTACTCTTTTGTTTCTTCGGTCTCAGTTGTTCCGAAACTTTGTAAATATGTAAACTTACCCCAATGATGATGATGATGATGATGATGATGATGACAAGACATTTTTCTAAATTTTTTATCATGTGGCGATTATACATTTCGTTTCTCCTACACTCAGAAAGCTTTTTCTTTACTTTTGTTTTTATCTAAACATTTTTAACAATATCCTTCGCTAGAAATTTCATAAAAAGGTGTAAGTTAAGGAACAAATATTTTATGAATATAAGTCATAACTGTACAAAACTTGGCAGATTAAAATCATTTTATTGTACTAATTTTTATTAAATTATGCATTAATGAAGTACAGATTAATGTATGCATGTAGAATAGTCTAAAATGAATATTCGACAAATAAATGGTACGTTAAAAATAATATTCATAAAGTAGCATATATTAAAAACTAAAATAGAGTTTTCAATGGGATTTTAATTAATATTTTAAATGAGACTTTAATGAATATTTTCTCATTGCGGCAAGATATTAAACTATAAATCTATAAGTATTGTAAATTCGCCTATTATTGCTAAGTGGAAATGGATGTTGGTAAGTAGTAAAATAGCAGTTAGATTTGAGCAAGAGAAATGCAGTATCTATACAACGAAAACACAGGTGAAAATAGGTTGTGATTTTGGAGGATTTTTGTCCCAACTAACTCATGAATCATGCTAAAACTATAACTTTTTAAAAAACGTAAATGTTGCCACATTAATAATATTTTAAAAGAAAGAATAGATATTGAAAATGTAAATCACTGTTTTTATTTGTTTTAGTTAATAGTTAGCACTGAATATAACTCGATAATTGGAATACATGCAGGCGTACATTTGATTGCGCTAATGTACTTTCTAATACATGCAAGTAATAACTTATTTTCGTAAAACACAAACATATGTCATACTAGAATGACTTACCTGATTTTAGATATTTCCTATATATTTCATATAGTCAGTTTGTACTGTTTCAAATAATTATGATTAAACATTTTAACTTAGGTAATTAATTGCAAAGATTGTTTATAAATGTGCATTGCCCGGAAATCTATAAATTCAAGAGAACAGAAAAAGAAAGAATTTTGGGTGTTGGTATTGATGTAAATAAACAACGTAAACAAGTAATATTAATGGGAAATTAACGAAGAAGAAATGTTTTGATATAACACAGACCTGTTTTCTGTCTGTTGCTACTTTCATAGAATTCTCTCGTAATTTTTTCTTCTTCAACGCCAAAAATTAAAACTTTTCTCATTAGAGTTGCACATAAGACAAAAGTTAGTCATTTAATATTTCTGTTTGGTACCTTTATTGCTATGGCAATCGATTATTACTCAATCAGACTCTTGTTTTAATTTCTCTTATTTTATCGAACATACTTTTTTCGTATACTTTCTGAAAATATATCTGTATCATACGTATTTTTTCCTATGTTGAATCTTTTGCTGTTCAAATTAAAAATATTTTGTAACTCTTACAATTTTTATGATAGCATTATTGTTAAAAACAAAACGAGAAATTCCCGGAAAACAGACATATTTTTAAATACCATTTCAGATAATTCAAGGTTCGATCTTCTATGCGTCAACTTATAATTATTATTGGTCGCGATAATTACATTAAGACTAATTGTTTGGTTGGATTTCTTGCATTTAAAAATGTACATGAAATATGGGTACTGCTGTCCGAAGAATTAATTATTGGTGAAAAAAATTAGAAAGAAAAAAATGAGTCAAGTGACATTTTTACAGAGATTATTTCCTGAATGATTGTCTTTTCACTCGAGTGAAATATGAATACTTTAAGGTGATGTATTTCATTGGCGTGGACAGATAAACCTCATGTCTTGAATTAGAGTTACGTTCTCTAACTGATTTTCTTTTTCTGACAGGAAATATGAAAAAAGAAATAAAACATTTGCTACGAGCATAACTTAATTAAGAAAGGTAATGATATTTCATTAAAACAAAACTTTCTTTCTCCGTCTTGTCTGTTTTGTTGAGATGAATTATCTTTACTAATCCAATGGTCATGATTTAGAAAATATCAACAATAGTAATTTACTTTAAAATTACTAATCATTATAATGTTCTGGGAGCTGTGTTATTTAATATGATGTAAATGACACACGCACACACACACACATATATATATATATATATGTGTGTGTGTGTGTGTGTGTGTGTGTGTGTGTGTGTGTGTGTGTTTGTGCGTCTGCACTAGCATATATCATCGACAGATCCCGTATCCAATGAACACAACCTATTGAACACTGACCAACCAAGAGTTAACAGAAAAACTCATTAGCTCCACAAAAGATTTTGCTGTGAGTGTTTCGAATGACTCTAAATTGTCTCATTTTTGCACTTGTTACCATTTTTCCTTATTGTCACTTTGTAGATGTTCATCGCAACATGTTGGCGCAATTCACCGGGCGGCTGTCAGTCACCAATAACATTTACAACGTTAACTTCTTCTTTCGGATGTAAAACGACTGATAAACTTGACGTTCTAATTTTATTTGAACAACAAAGTTAGAAGTTGTTTCATGTGACTTTAAAGCCATCACAACGCTTTTCAGTTAAAATAAATTGATTGAGAAAGATACGTTACTTTTAGCACGGTGTCAATTCCATTTTAGCCTTTGTAAGTTGCAAGTTACACAAAGTAAAAAGATCACATTTTGTCACAGTAAAACGATTTCAAAAGCATTGATCAACTTCTGGCACCACCTCTGGCGGTAATCCTAACATTACTCTCAGAAACTTTTGAAAATAAAATGATAATAAAATAATTTGATTGATAACCAACTGAATAAATCATAAATTCGGTATTAGAGATGTATAAAATAAATATTAAACTTATTTTTAGCAAGATTCTTCCCTTCTAAATCAGATTGATCCATAACTGATACTTTCAATTACATTTAAGAGTATACAAAGAATGTTCCAGCAGATACTGCAGCAGGCAGATTTCAGATAATTGTTTCGATTAGTTTAGCTATTATTAATAACGGTAGCATTCATACATACATACATACATACATAAAGAAAATTGCGATTTATTATCAATAATGAAAAACAATGAAAATAACTTTTATTTACTTACTATTTACTATTTATAGATTTTACATTGACGTTTATAAAAATGACATTACCTACACACACTGGCAATATAAAACGAATAAAATAGACATTCAGGGACCAAAATGATTATTTCATATAAAATTATCTTCATTTATTTTTTATTCGATATAAATAATACTTGGTGTAATTTCCGGGAAATTCTTATACGTTTCTTTTTGTACGATGCCAATGCTGCAGATTATAGTTTGATATCAATACCCTCTTCTCTATTTAAAAATAATTATGTGAGCAGCATATAAAAGATTTCCTGAAAATATTGTTTTACGTAAGAGAAAATTTATATTATTTCATTATATTTTTTGGCAAAAAATTTTCTCATATTTCTATTTTATCTTTTGAAATGATATTTTATTTCTTCATAACCTCATCGTTTAACGCATGTTTCATTAACTAATTAAAGGATAGATGGAAAACTGACTTGAACATATAGCAAATTTCGAAAACAATATTAGCATAAACTGAAGAAATAAATTGTCTTGATTCGTAATATTTAATATCTTAAATACATTTTTGTTGAAAATCACATTATGTCTGGCAACCATTTTTTCTACATTCATGCTCAAATATCTCTTTAGCGTATATCTTCTTGGCGTTTATGTTTACAAACGAAGAATTCACATTGATTTTTCACTTTATAAATTTTATATTTGGCATAATAATCTTTATTTAAAGATTCATTGTTCCAATTGCTGAATACTTTAAAATGTATCTCACTGCTTGATGCCATATTCTTCACTGATTTTCCTATGTGTAAGTTTTAATTTTTATCATTCTTAAAATAGCACAACGTAAAAAAGTCTGTTGCCAAAAATGTCTCTTCACATTTTATTAAAAATGTTTTCTATATCAATTGATATATTTTCGTCCACCCTGCTTATTAAATATTTTTGATTATTAAAATATTATTTTCAATTAATTGGTTGATTAACTGGTTGATATTTTTCACATTTGGATGAAGGTTGGGGAAAAAAATAATTTTTTATGTTTTGAGTAACAAATACTGCCTTCCACGAAAATTCCACAACTGCTGTGCCTGCTTCAATATACACATTGCATTAAAGGTGACTTTTATAATCAAACAAATTTGTTAGTCTTTTATTTTTTTTTATCTATTACATGTTTCCATATTCATTTAACTTTTTTTCCTAAAAGTTGTTGATATGTTTTCTTGAAACGCTAATAGCGTTCAAATTTTCACGACTTCAATAATAAATGGGATGGATTCGTTAAAAAATATTTTCTATCTGCAATGAGATGAATAATTATCTCTAATAAATAAACATTGGAAATGGAACATGAAACTGGAAATATTTAAGAAGTTACCAACGAATTTAATGAAAGCGGTAAAAGAAATCAGCACTTAGATGATAGAATCATTGAAACGAGTTAAGAAAAATTTCTCAGTTGTTATTTTTTTCGGGTTATTGAAAAGCATAAATTTATAACTCTTTTCAAACATGTCCATTTGCATACTTACACATAAACACATTCTGAGTTACACATCCACACACGCACACGCAAGCATACACATACAAACATACACACGCAAATATACACACATATATATATGTGTGTGTGTTTGTATTACTGTTTGTGTGAACATGCGCGTGTTATGGCAAGAAACACACAAACAAACCACCATTAATCGGATAATTATAATGGAATATTCAGAAAGAAAATACTCAGCAACAAAGTTAATTATTTTAATAGTGTCTCGCTGATATTATAAAAAAGAATTTTTGTAAAGCTTTGTAAATAAAATCGAAACTATTCCTGAACTATAATTATTTTATAAGAATGCAGTTTAATTTGGACACTTCAACGTTCAGATATGAATATGATAGTCTTTTAATCCAATGAATGAACAGAAGTTTTTTTGCTGGGTGCTCATAAAATACTACTGACGATACATTTGTGGATAGCAAATGTCGACCAACTTTGACGTCTTACACCTTATAATAAATATATTACCTACTTGACAATGATAACGAATTTTCAACTTATCTCTCTATGTATCTATCTTTTATTTTAGGTGAGCTCTACAGGCCAAATTAATTTTTAATAACAGCTAACTTATATCGGTGCAGACATTCACAAGAGCCGGAATTTAAACTTATGTATTTTATCAAGAGTGGGAATAAACATTTGTTCATTGAAATTGAATAAAACTTCTTAGAAGAGATTTTCAATTTGATTTTGATTAGAAGGTGAAATTATTTTCCGAATCTTTTTTTCTTATTACTACATGGAGGATTCCCGCACAATATTCTCATCCCTTACAATTTCCTCTTCTCCTAATGTAAGTTTTTATTTTACAAATAAGTTATACTTACTAACAACGGATTCCATAATCACTTTGTCGAACAAATAACACTTATGTACAAAAATGATTACAAAAACAAGATAATAAACCTTTTCAAATGCACAAACATGACAAAACAGCTATGCATCGTTATAAATACACCAGTCTAACCATCTACTACAAAAGATTAAAAACCTCTAACGTTTTTGGTGATAACATCATTAATTCACGCAAATTATTTTTTCCACAAATAAAAAAACATCAAATCCGTATGTCCGTCACACTATCATCACCTTAATCCGCTGTTTAAATTTTCATCTGTTAACTCTCTATACACTACAAATCACTAACAAACGATCGTATTCTTTATCCTGGTCTTTAAAATAACCAGGACCAATGACTTCAATAATATTCAGAAAAAATATTAAAACTGGCCAGCATTTCGACAACATTTACATTCACGTGAAGGCAAACAATAAATTCAACGAAAAAAGAGCTGTCATCTTTAAACACACACACATATATATATATATATATATATATATAGTCACATACCTGTCTCGACGATAACCATCAAGATGTTTACACGTCGATTCGGGTATATTGCATTTTCACATCTATAGACAGATACGGAAATCATGACAAATAGACAATGATAAATAAACAAAAAAATAAAATAAGATTGCTGTTCGATTGATATAATCAAACGGCAACCTTCCCAGTTCTGCTTCAATATATCAACACGGGCGCTGATCAGTAATTCAAGGATGAATGTCGAGACGAGATGATTTTGATATAAAATTTTAATAAGTAATAAAAGATTACAAAAAAGAAAATATTTAAGTATGAATTAAAATGTCCAATGACCCGAACCTCAAAATTATATTCGGATACCCAACCTAGTCGAAATAACAATTTATAATGTACAAGAGCAAATATGAATGAATACAGACTACTACGAATGCAAGAGATTAACACAAGATAAAATGGGGAGAACCATATTATTTATAAACACATGGTATGGTGTATGTGGTAACATAATATTCGTGGCAGTGTATGCGTGTTCTAACATGGGTCTAAGAACATAATAACTTTTCTTTATATCAGTTCCTTCTCTCTTTCTTTTACTGTCTTTTCTTTTCTCTCTTCCTCTTCTTTCTTTATACACTTGAAATGTATGTAGTTACGACTGTTTCTGTTTCTTTCAGTTGACTATTATATCTTCAGGATACAAATATTCTGAAAATGTTCGCACATTTCTTTATTCTTTTCTTCAGCCAGTGTTGTATTTTCTGTACCCAAACAATTCTGCTTCGTTCTTTATCTTCAAAATACCTTCCTTTATATGTTGACTGCTCCGCGTCGCTATCTCTCTTTTTTTCTTTCCTTCTCTTGATAAACCACTTGGTTTCGCTTTGTTTTCCTTCTTTGAATAAGCCGGAATCAGCGTACGAATTATATTACAGCTTTTCTTCTTTTTTTTAAAAATCATATCACCCCAAGCAAGGCGAAAACGCCACTGATGCGCAGGGGGCTACGTAAGAGTGAAAAGGTTGGAAAAGAGAAAAATCGGAAACCCCATCCTAAACAGCAAACAAGGGATGAGCCTCTTCACCTGTTCAATAGACGTGGGTGGAGTGTGAAGCGGGCGATATATCTTCGTCGCTATCTTTCTTTCTTCCTTGATAAAACAATTCATCCTCGCTTTCTTCTTCGTCCTTCAACAAGTAGGAGTCAGTATACAAATAATATTACAGTTTCTTTCATCTTCGTCGCTATATTTCTTTCTTTCTCGATAAACGGCTCGGCTCCGCCTTCTTTTTCTTCTTTCAAAAAATATAAACCAACATACAAATCTTCTCTTATCTTCGTCGCTATATTTCCTTCTTTCTTGATAAAACGATTCGGCCTCGGAGTTGCTTAAGATGAATTGGTTAAATTACGTTATTATCTCAAATGCATTTTCCATTCATTCATCGTTTATCAGCGCTCAGCAAATATGACTTGTTCTGTCGAGATTCGACCTGCAACTGACTTCAAACTTTTGCTTTCCACGTGATTTCTTTTTGGCCCGAATTCTAACACTTGCTGCTTCACGACTTGCAACTAACTTCCATGTCTAGCTTATTTCCTGTCTAGACATTTGTTACTAAGGATATCTGGGTAAACTAACCTTGACCTGCTATTCCAAGCTGACTCTAGTCTTCCACGTGATCATTTCCTTGTTACCACGCAGATACCATTTTCAATATATGTGTGTCGGTGTGTGTGTGCAGCTATCTATATCCGTAACAATATATATATATATATATAAACGAGATCATAATTATACTCGTCTCGAAAACCTTCCTCGAAAACTATCGAATGAAGAGAAAAATGGTTGTAAAAAAAAGAAAGAGCTTAGGGCATGAAAGTCAGACAAAAGTGTTTGGACCGAAATCAGCACGAAGTCCAAAGAAAAAACCTCACACGAGTAATCATCTAACAGAAAGCGCTCAATACAAAAGTGGAGCAAACTAAATAGCGCCTAACGAGCCAGACGAACCTACCTAGGTTTCACCTAAAAGGATCGTCAGGGATTCCTGACGATCCTTTTAGGTGAAACTTAGGTAGGTTCATCTGGCACATTAGGTGCTATATATATATATATATATATATATATATATATATATATATATATATATATATATAGTCATCCGCAGACAGATCTGTTTCGCTGTATCACAGCTCATCAGTACGGTTAGACATCCGATTGCTTTTTACCCAGGATTGAAACCCAACCGAATTGGCGTCAGTCGGCGATTCTACCTCTGAGCTATGGGCGCTCTGTAGAAGGAGGCAGACTTTTTAGTGTGTATATTATCATTATAGGTGGGTAAGGAAGAGGATGAAGGTTTTTACTTATTAATGTGACAGATTTTTATTACTTAAACGTTATTTTTAGTGGATCATTTAAGTAATTATAATCTATTGGGTTAATAGATAAAAAGTATATACCTGTTTTTTTACAAATTGATTTGTTTACGTTCGGATATGAAACTGAGTAAATATGTATATTTCAAGAATCAGAATCTGTGTTTAAAGACGCTATTCAAATTTGTTTGGTCATCAACGCACTCTGTAACCGAGAGCTCACAACATGACAGATCTAATTCCAGTTTTGCCTAGGGAAACGCAGGTTTGTATTCTTTCTCTAATAAGATATCTCGAATGTTTAGACCGGTAGACTAAAATAAATAACTAAATTAAGTGTCTACTTAATATGAGTATTCACTTAATGACAAAAAGGATTTTATTAAAGCATATAGATATATATCATATATAGAAAGACAAAAGGGATTTTATCAAAGTATCTTATTATTGCTACTAATAAATCCCAGTACGTCTTCTAGTCTTAATATGGAATCCAAAAGTAAACAAATACTAGTCGATAGCGTGGCCTTTAAGGGTGCGTCGACTTAATTTTATATTCGTTAATTTCATAGCGAAAGAACATGTGATGAGTTTCACTTCTGGTTCTGGTGAATGATATTTCACGAACCTCTCAAGCAAAACAGAATCTTATCGCAGTCTTGATAAAGCAGCAGAATAATAATTATAACAATAAAACATAAATAATTACTGGAGCAATCCGACTTTTTATTCTATTTGTCCAAGAAAATCTAGTTAAACGTAATGCAAAATCATCGCAAATTATTATTAACTTTCATATCAAATTATATGTTAGGCCATTGTGCTTGGAATATTAGTCATTTAAGGAAGATTTTAAAAAAATATTTTGAGTATAGTCAAGGAAAGAAAAAAACTGGAATAAGCTCGAAATGTTTGACTGAGATATAATAAATATATTATTATTATTGTTTTCTTCTTTTTTTTTCTTTTTTTTGTGTTTTTTTTCTTTTGTTTTTTTGCATATTCTATTTTGTTAAGTTTATTACTCTACGACTGATGAATTTAAGTAAGCGCGTGTTTTTACCAGTGGAAAATAGGTTGTCCGTTCGAGTTTGCAGGAGTTCTTTTGAGCGACCAATAAAAAAAAATTTAAAAAATTTAAAAAAAAAAAACGCCAGACAACAGATTTTGATTTACTTTTATATCCCAGCTGAAAATCTTTTTAACACAAAACGAGATTGTTTTACAGTTGGAAAAAAAGATGAACATTTTTATCATTTTTCTTTTGACTCAATTTTTTTGGAGACATACCCACAAATATTCCTTCTGTTCGGGTTTAACTATATTTCTAAATTATTCCAGTAAATTTAATTTCGCAAAGCAAGATGTTAAAATAGTACATCATTTGTTCATGGGAAAAATTAAATTTAACAGCAAAGATGCATCTTAATAATATTATTATGTAAATCAATCTGGTATATTATGCTTGCCAATGTATCAGTTTGATTGTCTACACTGTTGTTTACTATGAATAATACATGAATTGCATATAACATATCTATTTACTGTCCCTGTAAATAAATGATAGATAAAAATACAATGCATGCTATTGATTCTAACTGGCTGATCAGTTAAATTTTTTTTATGTTATAGACAAATTATTTTGCATCAATGTTTTTGAAGCATCTCTCTTTATGCCTGTAAATGATCCTTAATAATTTTTTCGATATTCCAGTAACCATTAAGTAAGCAATAATAAGGAATTCTTATTATTAATGATACAGTTGAACAAAGGGAGATATTGATAAATTAATATTTTTATTTGATACGTACCAACAACAAATAATATGGTTATTTTCTAGAAAATTATGGTTTATTTTAATAGATTCCCTTCAAGATTATTATTTAAGTTTTAAAATGAAAACCAATTAAGCAGAATAATATGATACAAACGGAATCTCTGGTTTCATAAAAATTGCTTACATAATTCTCTGACGTCTAATGATTATCAAGATCAAAGCTATCTTTAGTTTCCAAAATACAAATCTTGGCAGATTTATTCGACCACATTTTCTCTGTTGCTGAATTAATTGTTTTCTTTTTTGCTAATTTATCCACATTTGGCTTTTGAAATCGATCAGTGCTTAATATTGGATTAAGTATTTTCTTGCTCGTTGAATGTTATTTTTTACTTTGTAAGAGTTACATGACTTAAACTAGATTAATGGTCCGAGTGTTCATAAAATGCAACATTCGGAAGTATTTAGTAATCAGTAACTAACATTGTTTTACATCGAGTTAAGCAACTAAGTAATTTTTAAACGTATACAAATATTTAAACCAGTTTGGATGGCTATTAAAATTAAGTAATACTTTCTTGATGAAACTTTAATAAAAGTGAAACATGTTAGATTGACATACGTTTCCTATTTGTTCTTTATCTTATCAACTTGTCGGATTCCGACCACATTTGATCTGCATTTGATGTGTGTGTGTGTGTGTGTGAGAGAGAGAGAGAGAGAGAGAGAGAGAGAGAGAGAGTGTGTGTGTGTGTGTGTAAATTGTTTTTTTGATGTTATCTTTAACTTATCTCTAAATAAGTTCAGCAACTTCTGAATATTTTCTTTCAAATCATAGCCGCAGAAAATAACTTTTTGAAAACACCCCTTTGATTTATCAAATTTCATAGATAACTTTCGATGCAAAACGACAGAGTTAGATTTATTTGAATCGTTTTTGAGGTTAATTTTTCTCCCTAATTATATGTCCGATTGGAGGTGGTGGCAACAATCCTAGTATTAATGATGACTAATTTATTTACGAGTTTAGTAAAAAGGAGGTTGGAGGGCTGGATTATGAATTTTATGTAATTTTTGTTAGAAGTGTTATTAGAGGTGATTATTATTATGGTATTATTATGCTTTTTTTGGTGTTGTGGATTTTGTAAGCTTGTCTTTTAGTTTTGAGAATGAAATGATGTGGAAGAAGTTTGAAAGTTTTTTCAATATAATTATCTTCTTCATTTAGGTATTCCGGTCTACATATCCTAAGGGCTTTGAGGTAAAATCCTATGATTAGTCCAGATTTTATTTTTTGGTTTGATGGAAGTAGAAGTTGATTAGATCGTTTTTGTTTGTGGTTTTTTGGTAAAATTTAAAATCTAACTTCTAGCGTATTAATAAAAAATTTTGTTTGTAGAAAATATGGTTGAAAGAGAAGAAACAGTGGTTAGTGATTAGTCTGCATATTTTTATAATTTTGTAGACGCGTTGTGAAAACTATACTTTAGACATTTTGAGGTAGTTTCTAAGTATGTTGAGGTATTTTGTTATGCGTATATATAATGATTTCATGTCTAAGCTCGCCATAAGCATATTTCGTATTCTCTGGATTAAGTCACCAAAGTCTTTGATATGAGTTATGTTGATTAATTCTATGAACGGAGTTTTAACTTTTACTATTGCCCTAGCTAACTAGTGGGGTACACTATTGATTCGAGACACAATGTGTCTAATGTGTATGTCGGTTTGTGTTTCTTGTGGATTATATATATATATATATATATATATATATATATATATATATATATCGTGTATCGAGGCAGTAGATAATTTTTTAAACATTTATTGTTAAATATAACAGAAAATGAATGCCTGTTATGTTTAATTATGAGCCGTCCTAAACATCGTATTTTGATTTTAATTTCAGATGAAAATAAAGACAAAAATTGACTAACATTTGGATATTTTTTTATTTTGCTGGTGCTAAGCTTTCGCCTTACAAGTCACCAAATAGCAGACGCAGGACGTAAATTTGTAATGCCGTTCTCTGACGTCACCGAAATGTTAACAGGACCATGTCTAAATGCAATCGTCGCATAGCAATGTTTTATGTCAACACAAGATAATATCATCTTTGATTATGGATGTCTTTATGTTAACATCCCTGTAACTTCTCTGAAGATGGCTCAGCATAATAAAAAATATCCAAATGTTGGACAATTTTTTCTTTAATTTCACTTCATATATTGTAGAAGTGGAAACTGTTTTAAAAAATTTTCTTCTCTAGAGAGCTCACTCGTAATGAGAGCATAATATATTAGTCATCAACATACAAGCCTGTTTCGCTGTATTACAACTCATCAGCGTGGCTATATATATATATATATATATATATATATTGCGGTCCTATGACGTCACACCGCGAAATGTTGACAGAACCATATATCTAAATTCAATATGATATGTTGGGACAAGGTTGAAATGTGATTTTATTAAATGTGAGTTGTTTTGGTTTAATGTAGATGGCCTCCAATATCTGAAGGTTCTTTTTACTGTGTGTATGAGTGAGTATTATTGTGTTATCGACTAAAATCTGTCTAATATTACCTACATGGCTATGTTTTTTTGAAAAATGTTGTTTAATTGAACTATGATCAGAAAGATGGCAATTAAATCTACGGGAGAGCGTGATTGTAGTAAAACCAATATATGTAGTTGTTTATTATTAGTATCAGAGATACAATCTCTGAACGGGCATGTAAATTGTAATATATATATATTGCAGAAATTTGCGTATGCCCTAGATATGATCGAATTATACTTTTCTTTCCTGATTGGTTCTCCAATGCATTTAATCTTATGTGAAAATAGCATGCTCTTCACTTTGGAAAAAACTACAATCAGATATGATAGGGAGAGCTGTTGTTCGTTTTTTGATTGATGACATAATCGACTATAATTAATTGATTAATTATATCAATACTCAATTTTGAGTATCTTTAGATTTTCATATATGCTTAGAATTAGTACGATTGTATTTTGAGTTTTTTTTTGTTTCTTTGCTTTATCAAATAGTCACTGCCTTATACTCTGTTCAACGGTAAGCGTAAAACAGTATTTCATGAATCTCACAAATATTTTATCAAACCATCTTTGAACAATTGTTGTAAGAGTTGAAATTGTGAACGGGTTAAAATGATTAATATTCAAAAACACATTGACCACTTCTTCTGGCTAATGTTAACGTTATTAAGTAAACGATGAATATATTCAGTATAATTCTTATGGTCTTTCTCTCTCTATTTATCTCTATCTCTCTCAGAGACTTTTATCATAACTCACAAGAGTTGACAATTTTACTTAAAGCTAATACAGTAACGACACTAAATCGCGAAAAAACTGTTTAGTTACTTTTCAACTGAATTTTTAAATATGAAAAAGTTTTCTTGAAACTTTTATTTCAGTTTTAATTGAAAGCTAAGTGATTAAATGTATTATTTCCAGTAAGCAAAATACTCTGTTTTATTTCAAACAGAAATTATATTGTTTGGAACATAAAAGTTTGAAAATTTTTTTCAAATTTTGAATTTTGCCACCATTTTTGAGCGATCGCCACATTTGTAAACAATTCTCAGTTTTAAAAAATCTTGCAAAAAAAATATACATCATTTTTTTTACACATTTACACATTATTTTTGGGAAATTAGCGAATTTTATGTTGAATTAATCTGATTTACACAAGTATTACTTATTTATAGCGTAAAATTTAGAATAAAACTATTTCTTAATCACCGATTTGAACTTTTTGACCATAAATCAAGAATTTGTTGACAGGTTCTTAATTAGAGATAAAAATGTATGGCGTACATAACCGCAACAGTTCTTTAACGACTTTAAAAATATTTTTAAATCTTTATAAATTAGCATGATAAAAAAAATATAGAAAACAATTCTTTTAAAAAATTAGTAATCGAAAAAAACTTTTCTTTTCTTTTCTATATCCTTAATTTTTATTATTTATTCCAGCAATTAAAAGCTTATTAAATTAAATTATATCAGAGTTTTATTGCATTTTTTATTTTACTATTCGGAGTAGATTTTCGGATACTGTTGCAAAATTTAAAATAAAAAAAATATATGGTTTATATTCTCCAATGAGTCCTGTGTTTATCTAATAAAATTATAGTTTACAGCCAATTAAAATTTATTAAAATTTCATGGATTTACGTCGCGGGGAGGCAACATAGGTAAATAAATATTTTTACCAAGATTTTTAAAAAATAATAATTTAAAAATAATTTCATTCATTTGTGAATGAGTACTGAAAGTTTCTTTAAGATCCGACAATTATTTGATTTTTTCGAGAATTTCCAAATTAATGTGTTTGTCACTGGAAAAAAGTGGGTGATGTAATCATAACGTTTTGTTTAACCGCTAACTCAAATCAAAACAAAATTTTCTGAAAAATTTTGAACATGTTAGAAGAGATTAAACACTTTTAAAAAATAAATTACTTTGATCTTTCCTCTTAATCTATATATATAAAAGGCACTCTGTGAGTCTGTGTGTGACTGTTCCTTATGCAACCTACATTTTTTAAACTACGCCATTCAAACTTCTAGGGACACATATCTACAGGGAAGCCAGGTCGACACATACTGTTTGAGTTTAAGTTCAGCAATTTTCCCTTTCGCACTTTTTGGCCAATGGAGACGATTGTTTACATTTGCTCCGTAAAACATCCAAGATCTAAGATGGTGTCTAAATTACGTCACAGAAATCAAATCACACGTGTCAAACGCGACTAAAAAAAGATTTATTAAAAAAATGTCTTTATATTTAATTTTTATTCCGATGTTTTAAAAATTCATTTGGTCAACAAAAAATTGTGTATATTTTTCTCCGTAATTTTGAAACAAAACTCCCACCCCACTTATGACCGGCATTAAAACTACACTTTATACTCCGTTCGAATACTACAGCAACATGCATTCAATGCCTTCTTCTTAATGCTGAAAATGGTTACTAACAGCCTCAGCTCCTCTTTCCAACTTTCAATAAATGATTTCCATCTACTCCTCTCATTGGCATTTACTACTAAAATGTTTTGAGTTGCACGGGCAACGCTGGGCTATGATGCTAGTAATATTACAAACATTTTGATGGAAAAAGTTCATTTTTATTAAGTTTTGAAACTTTTTTATTCATATTATGCTGTTTTTTAGCGATTTAATGTAGGCACGTAAGCTAAATACATAAAATGTAGATAAACTACGAATGAACGATTAATTCGTTTTTCTACAGTTTATTCACGGATATTTCAGATTATTTAACGCAAGAAATATTTTATATTGTAAATAAATAATTGTAAATATTTTTGATAACTGTACAATGATTTATATTATAAATAGATTAGATAATAATGGTCTTATCAATTAATCCCTAGCTGAATGGAGTGGTGGATTCATGCATTTCCCAAGCGTATTTGCACGTAAGTGATTATAACGAACCCAACAGGAATTGGAACTCGGCTCTCCGTTTAACAATTTCAAGTTATTACACCACTCGAATATCCAAGCTTACAGCACTTAGTATTCCTATCAACTCACTAGGCTCAACATTGCTTCGGTGATCGTACGAGAACTGGTGTTACAACGTGATGTGGCCGTATGTCTAACTACAAAAGAACCCAATTCTTAACCAAAGCCTCCATTCGAAATAATCTTCGTATTAAAATAAGCCTTTTTTGTACAGGCACTAGTACTAATCTAAGAAATCTGTATTATCTTCCTTTATATAAGTGGTTATTCGGACTTATACTAAATACCAACTTATTATTTACATTTTTTGTTCACACTACCCCACGTATTTCACTTACAAAGCCACTTTAGAAACCGGACTTACTCCAGCTCTTACTTCTCGAAAAACACATACCTAACCTCACTCAATACGTGTAGGTCTCTCCGACGGGATGTTAGCAACCCGGTAGAACAAAATTAAACCTACAAAGGGCCGAAAAACTCTTGAGGAGTTAACGGCCAGCTAGATGGTGTCTCGATAAAACACTGTGGAGAAGGCAAAGGGAAACTTATCGCCCGATAAGGAACAACATACGCAACAGGTGTCACCAGATCGTCATCCAGCGACTGTTAGCATAAACGGTGTAAAAGGGGACAAACTTCCTCAAAATTTATTCCTCGACCAAAATGGAAGGACATGAGCGACAAGTGTCACCGGACCGTTCTCCCGCGAATGTTTGCACCAAACAAAAAATAACTCTTGGAAGGTGGAACGTCAGAACGATGAACAACTGAGGACAGCTGGAAAAACGTGAAGCAAATGATGACTAGATTAATCATAAACGATTTAGGTATATGTGAAATGAGGTGGCCGAACAATGGAGACTTCACTAGTGATGAATACAGAATTATATACCCAGGAGGTAAAAATATTGAAAAAGAAGTTGGCATTATACTGGATAAAGACACAAGAAAATGTGTTATGGGATACTACCAGATATCTGAAAGAATTCTGAGAGTTAAACTGAAAGGGAGGCCTCCCAATATATCGGTTATAGTGGCACCGACAACTCTAAGTACACAAGAAGAAATTGAATCAATCTACTATGGAGCAGAAGGATTCGATTTCTTCTAGACAACACCGAGGCACAGCGCAAGACACAAGAAATCAGAATTATCATGGGAGATCTGAATGCTAATGTTGGCAAAGAGAGAGAAGGGGAAACGGTCGGCAATTCTGGACTAGGACACTGCAATGACCGCAGTGAGAAATGGGTACAATGTTGCAAAGCTAATGACCAGATAATAACCAACATCTGGTTCCAAGAGCACCCAAGACAACTATGGATATGGAGAAGTTCAGGCAGAGATATGCAGAAAAATAAAGGAACTGGACAAATGACCTGTTCAGCAACAAGATGTATAAAAGCAAAGGACGCAACACTCATACTAGAAAAAGAAAAATACTTCAGAGAGGGGATGAGTATATCGGAGATCTCTTCCACGACAAGAGAGAGCAACCAACAATACACAGAAATATGGATGGACCAGAAATATTGAAAACTGAAGTGGAATCGTCAATGGCCAAATTGAACAGAAACAGAGCAGAAGGACCCGACAGTATTGTAATAGAGACGCTGACATCCTTAGATGGCTTTGGCGCAAACAGATTCAAACAGGATCACAGAAATAATTAAAAAAATCTACCACAGTAGCAATATACCATAGGACTAAGCAGATCAATTTTCATAACACTACCTAAGAAGCCAGCTGCAAAGGAATGTGAACTCCACAAAACAATCAGCTTAATTTACTACATAACAAGCAGCAGAATCAGCCAGAGATAGAAAAAGAACAGTGTGGCTTCGTTAAAGATACCAGAACAAGGAATGCGATATTCATACTCAGATTGCTAGCTGAAAGGGCGATACAAATACAATGCTTTATAGACTACGCAAAGGCATTTGAGAAAGTACGTCACAAAAACTTGATTGAGATGCTCGGCAACCTCGACATTTTCGGGAAAGACATTAGGATGATCAAGAACTTATATTGGCAGCAAACCGCTTATAGGAAATGAATTCAGCAGACATACAAAAATGGAATGGGGCGTAAGACAATGATGTGTTTTCTCACTGGATCTATTCAACTGATACAGCAAAACAATACCGAGAGAAATAAAATCCTTGCCAGAATTCGTAACTGACGGCCACAATCTCAACAATGTAAGGTACGCAAATGACACGGTGCTGATAGCAGACACAAAAAAGAAAATGCAGGATCTCCTACAGATGGTAGCAAGAGAAAACGAGAAAAAATACTGAGTATAAACTTCAAGAAAACTGATTGTATGATCATCAGCAAAAACAAAACCCAAAATACCGACTACAGGTCGGAGAAAATTATATAAAACAAATAAAGAAATATAAATACCTGGGAAGCGTTCTGACAGAGGATGGAAAGTGCGACATTGAGATCCGAAGACGCATTGGCATGGTCATGGACGCATTTCAAAAGCTAAGCAGAATACTGAGAAACAGAAAACCCTCTTTGGAAACAAAGAAAAGAGTGCTGGACTGCTATATGATATATGTCCTTCAGTGAACATTGAACGTTATTCTCAAGGATGAAGAAGAGGATCGGGGCAGCAGAAATGTAGTTCTGCAGGGGAATGCTGAAGATACCATGGACCAAACACGTGAGCAACGACGAGGTGTTGGAGAAGATGTAAACGAGAAGAAAACTCATACTTAACATCAGGAAGAGACAGCTGAGATTCCTGGGACACGTAAGAAGGGGGCCTGGAGAATCTAATACTCACAAGGCAAATAAAAGGAAAGGGAGACAAGAGAAAGCAGCGTAAGACATACTTGATAGGCTTGAGCAAATGGATGGTGGAGCGGAACACTGTTTTCGATTATATTATTATCAACAAATTTTTCTTTGTACTTATTATATTTTTGAGAAAATAGACCTGTCATGTTATATTCTGAGCCTATACAATTTTGTCTTGCGCTGAAAGCCTTTTTATAGCTTTTCCTTAAATTAGTAAAATCAGAAAAATAAATATAAAATATAATTCGATTTATTTAACCAATTAGAAGACAGGTAGATATTTTTTATGTTGGTGCTACTTTTTTTATTATCAAATTGACTTTAAGTATGTTAATCTTAAGAGAAAAAAGTTTAACATGTGACAAAGACAAGGAAAATATTTTACTCCTTTCTAATATAAAAATTTCATGTCAGGAATTGAATTTGGTTGACCAATTCTAGTTAGAAATTTTACCTGATTTTCACACCAACAAGCTTTGGCTCATAACTATTGCCCTCGACGCGCAGCCATTTTTAATCTGCTACAATATATTCTACTTGCAAGTGAATTTTTACCGAGTGACTTCAACAAAATGGTGCATTATGACGTGTATTGATGGGTTCGTTTGCTGAATCAGGAAGAATGTAAATATTGCGTTCGTATAAGGTGTGTAAGCTGTCTATGTACTGTTGGATGTTGGAGTTCGATTTTATGTAGATATGTTTATATAAACGTCTTCATAAACATGCCCCTGGGTCTAAGACTGTTTGTAAATTTGTACTTAAATGCATTAGATGATTAGATGAAAATCTTAATTACTTTCTAACAATAATGCGTTATGTAAATAATTTATATTAGAATCTCTGTAAATATCGTTACGTTAAGTTAAACAATATTATGGTAGTGCGTGACGACAAGCTCAAACGTAACAAATACATACATACATACATACATACATACATACATACATTTTAAACTATCAAAAGCGGTTAAAGTAGATATAATGACCCAAACATTACAAACTCTATACAATTGGAATTTGCAATTTTTCATACAATATTAAGAAAATGCGAATCTTTGAGGTTTACTTTACCTTTTCATTAAATTCCTTAAATTTGAATATTTTATTGAGAAAAATGGCGACTATGAACATTTTCGTTCACGCAATTTGGGATCAAACCGATATATGATTCAAAACCTATTCCAGGATTACACAAGAAGGGCCATAAAAATTCAAAAAGAAGTAGTTTTTCGCAATTTACTTTTAGGCTGTAAATTACTTTCACGTATATAATCTCTAATCATGTTTTTGTAATACGATTGTTGGTAACGGCGTTCAAAGCCCTGTATATCCTGGTAGAAATATTCGCCTTGCTCTTCTGATTACGCCCCATTTTCTTCTTCTATGTACTTTGTCCTTTCAGAACATAGGCGATCATGGCTTTCTACATCTCCCTATCCCTGGTGGCTCTTAGCACGCTTTCTCCTGTTACCACGCAACCCCACATTCTGTCATATACCTGGCTCTTTTTTTTCCCCACTGTCTGGTGTGTTAGTATCAGGTTCTCCGAGCTCTCTTTCCTCATTGCATGTCCCAGGAACTTTAGATGACTCTTCATATTGCTAAGTAATCATTTCTTTTTCGTTTCCATCCTTCCCAAAACCTGATCATTGCTCACATACTCGATTCATGATATCCGCAGCATCCTTCTGTAGAACCACATTTCAGTTGTTTCAAGATTTTCCTTCATCCATGATGATACTGTCCAGCATTCACTGCCATACTGAAGAACTGACATCACATAGCAATCTAGTATTTTCTTCTTTGTTTCTAGTGAAAGTTTCCTGTGTCTTAATACTTTACTCAGCTTCTGGAATGCGTTCTTCGCCATGCCAATTCACCTTCGGATCTCTGTGTCGTACTTTCCATCTTCTGTTGGAACACTTCCCAAGTATTTAAATTTTTGTAACTGCTTGATTTTAGTACCCCCCCCCCCCCACCAACCTGTATTTGACATTTTGGGCTGCTCGTTTTGCTGATGAGCATGCATTCGGATTTCTTGCAATTTATTTGTAGTCTTTTTTGTCACTCTCTTCAGCTACCTTCTGTAGGAGGTCTTGTAGTTTCCTTTCTGTGTCTTCTATCAGCATTGTATCATCTGCATACCCTATGTGGCCTCTGATGACAAATCCTGGCATAATATCAAGGGTCCTCTGAATAGTCTCGCTGTACAAGTTGAATAGATCCGGTGAAAAGACAGATCCTTATCTTACGCGCCTTTCTATCTTTCTATATCTGCTGAATTCGTTACCTGTCCGTTTGCAGGTAGTTTGCTGCCAGTAGAGATTCTTGATTACTCTTATGTTTTTCTGAAATATGTCGAGGCTGCTGAGCATATCCATCAATTGTTTGTGGCGTATTTTGTGAAACGCCTATGCATAATCGATAAAACATAGGTACAAGTTCTCTTAAAATTCATCAAGTATTGAGTATCAAGGTTTTAGGCTGATGGACATCTTGCAGTCCATTAAATTGTAGTTCTTCACCAGGATCTCAACAAAGTCCACATCGTTTTCGTCCTTGGGATAATCGCAGGAATCCCTGAATCGCTGCAACAAAGCTCTTCCGCGTTATTTTCTCGGTCCTAGTGAGTTCCCTGGAAAATTCTTTGTCTTCTATAATTTTCTTTATTTGTGATTCAACGAAAACCCAGGTTTTAGCATTTATCACAGACATCTTAGGTAAGAAGTCTTGAAGGTATTTTAAGGCCGTATAATACTTATCTAGAACTTGAAAATTGTTTCATAAGGCCTAATTTTACGTATAGTAGAGATAACGATACTTTTCAGACATCCAGCAGTAGCATTCATCTGATGTTTTTCCGCCCCACAATGAATTCTGTTCCCTATGCTATTGTTCCACGTTATCTATTCTGCTACAAAAAGCAAATATATCAGAAATCTAGTAGAACCGCATTGAAGGCACATCAGGAAAACCAACGTTTTGAAATCTTCGATAACCTCCAAACCGTACTCTTCATATTGATTCATCTATGACAAATGATTCAACGACGACTTGTCTGCACTTGGACAACTAGAAGCAAATTGAACTGTTGTACTTACATTACCCTGTATTTATAGTGTCATCTTTATTGCCAGAATGTTTTACAAATTCAAATGTTTTACAAAGTTCTTGGAACTTCTTAAAAGTTCAAGAAAATTTCTTAGTCAGTAATTTATGGTTAAATAATCGAAGAATCATTTTCAGGAGAACTATCGTATTTATGCAAGATAATGCTCCATCGCATTCAGCGCATAAAACTACGAATTACCTGCAGAAATAAAGCTTCTGTGAATCTCGGAAGGTGAACCGTAACTTTCGTGCTTTTCTAGGGCCTTACAATTTTTACAGAGTAAGTGTTGTCATCATTTTCTAATAATTTCCTTAAATTCCAACCAGTAGTTTTTGATAGGGTGAGTATTATATATATATATATATAAATATATATATAAATATATATATATATATATATATATATATATATATATATATATATATATATATATATATATAAAGATTTGTACCAACAGAAACAATAAATAGCGTTAAAAAGAGTAGACGTCATTTTGTTTTCCCAATCCCGAGGAACCTTTCAGCCAACACTTGTCAAGGGTTTCGTTGGCACAAAATTACAAAGGGGTAAAGAAGAGGACAAGACAAAAAAGGGAATACTTGCAATACTGGGAGAAGATGGAATTCGTTTAAAAATAAATTTATTGAAAAATATTAAAATGTGAGTGGGGTGTAAACATATAATTCCACAAGAGTGAAATAAAAAAGAAAAATGTTGTACTAATAAACTCGCCAGTAATTGCAAGGAGCGCAGGAACTGCTCTTTCTGCCTGCACAGGCAGAAAGAGCCAGATAAGGGTGCTGGTGTTGTTATATTAAATCAAGACGATTATCTTTCTAAAATGTATAATATCTTAGATGATCGTTCTAAGTTCACTGTTATCGGTTCTGCCGATACATTTGACAACACCGGTAAGGTAGTAGCCAAAATTCAACGCTGGCTTCTGTCTTTATATAAGCAAAATCTAATTTCTAAAGACATCTATAACAGGATTAGGCCCGTGGGCTCTCAGCGACCCAGAATGTATGGCCTTCCAAAAGTCCATAAGGAAGGAGTTCCCCTTAGACCCATATTGTCCATAGTAGGGTCAATACAGCATGAGCTGGCCAAGTGGTTGGCAGAGATTATCCAACCTCTGTCTGATGCACTGTCTACATATAATGTCCTCGACTCTTTCAGTTTTTCTAATTTCGTTAGAAATTTAGAATTTTCCTCAAGAGATACGTTTATGGTCTCTTTTGACATTGTCAGTTTGTACACAAATGTCCCGTTAAATGACGTTATAAACATTTGTGCTGACATGTTATATAGAGGTAATTTCGGCCCTGCAATTATTCCTGAAGAAATTTTCTTAGAGTGTATGCGGTTGGCTACTGAGGGAGTCGAATTTAGTTTTAACGGGACAATGTATGCACAGATAGACGGGGTCGCTATGGGAGTCCTTTGGGTCCTGTTATTTCTAATATCTTTGTAGGATATTATGAACATGTGTTATTTGAGAAGGTTAATGAGCCACTTATTTATCGACGTTATGTTGATGACACCTTCGCGTTATTTAATAACACATCTGAAGCTGAAATTTTTTTAGTTCAGCTAAACTCTTTACATCCATCTCTTCAGTTTACTATGGAGACAGAGAAGGATGGGGGTCTTCCATTTTTAGATGTCTATGTTCAGCGACGAGACGAGGTTTTCGTGACTTCAGTATTTCGTAAACCGACTTTTACCGGTCTGTATACTAATTGGAACTCTTTTGTTCCTAAGTCCCGTAAAATTGGCCTAATAGAAACTTTGGTTCATCGTGCCCTTAATATTTGTTCTTCTGAATGCTTGGCCAGCGAATTAACACGCTTGCAAGATATTTTTGAAGGGAATGGGTACCCCATTAATTTGGTAAAACGGGTAATTGCTCGTAAGATTAAACGGTTTAAAGAACCAAAAGTTGAAGGGCCAAGTCGCTGTCCTTTGTATCTTAAATTACCCTGGCTTGGAAGAAAATGTCTCACTGTTACTGACAAAGTTTCGGCTAGTATTTCTTCGTGTTATTTTTCAGTGCAGTTGCGTGTTGTTTTTAAGACAAGGCCCGCGTTTCCATCTTTCGTTAAGGATCGGTTGTCCTATTTTCGTAAAAGTTCTGTTGTGTACAAATTTAAGTGCTGTTGCGATGCAGCATATATAGGACGAACCAATCTGAGGTTGGAGACGCGGGTTGCGCAGCATGTCCCCGCGAATATACGTTTAGGCAATTCTCATAGGAATATAAGAACAACTCAAGCTGTGTTGGATTCAGCAATCGGCCAACACCTGCTGGATAGTCAAGCTTGTGCCTCCTCTTATGAGGACAATTGGTTTTCTGTCCTGCACAGTGCTCGATCGGCATACCATTTACGTGTTTTGGAGGCCATTTGCCGAAAAAATCCAGCAGCCGAGCCTGTGCAGGCAGAAAGAGCAGTTCCTGCGCTCCTTGCAATTACTGGCGAGTTTGTTAGTGTAACATTTTTCTTTTTTATTTCACTCTTGTGAAATTATATGTTTACACCCCACTCACATTTTAATATTTTTCAATAAATTTATTTTTAAACGAATTCCATCTTCTCCCAGTATTTAAAGTATTCCCTTTTTGGTCTTGTCCTCTTCTTTACCCCTTTGTAATTTTGTGCCAACGAAACCCTTGACAAGTGTTGGCTGAAAGGTTCCTCGGGATTGGGAAAACAAAATGACGTCTACTCTTTTTAAGGATATATATATATATATATATGGCGTGTGTGTGTGTGTGTGTGAGATGTTATATTCATGCATATGTATATACGTATCTAATTATGGATTCACTCAGTTTGAGTTTTTTTTAATATGACCTGCTATCATCTAAGAACAATCTTGTGAACAGAAGAAAGAAGCTATCGAACTTGTCTCCTGTGTAAAGAAAATCCACGAACATTAGAACATGTTCTTTGTTCCTGTAAAACAGCTCTTGTCAACGGACACCTGGAGACACAGTAGTGTTTTTGGATGAAGTGGTCAAAATTATAAAGGAATATATGAAGTCTGAGTAATCTAATTCAACCCAAAAATCTGTTGCAGAGGAAAACATATACGCAAACAAGCAAATATCGATCTATACCAGGACAAAATTTCATTAGTTCTGGTGGAATTTGGGCGATTGTTTCCAAAGACCCAAACCTTTCTGATTGGCGTAATGATTGCGCCAAAATAATATCAAGTAAGTGTCTGCGATCAGATATTGTTCTTCTATAGAGGGTAAACTATAAAATCATCCTGGTAGAATTAAAAGTACCATATGAAAGCCGGATGGAACAAAGTCACGAATATAAAACTGATAAATATGAAAATCTAAAATTATAGCTGGTAAAGGAAGATTATAATGTAATTATTAGAGCAGTGGGAATTAGAGCAAGGGGTTTCGTTGCAGGCACTATGTACCAATTCCTGAGCCAAATTGGAATCTAAAAGCGTAATAGGGTCAAACGTATAAAACGCTTATTAGAAGTAACTGAAAATGTGAATATGGAAAAAAAGAAATATTGCGTACAGCATTTCAGCGAACGTGAAGACATAACCTGATCGTAAATGCGTAATGAGGTTCACGTCGTATTCTCAAATGCTAGTAAGGTTTGTCGTTTGTTTTTTAAGTTTTTTTGTTTTTTTTTGTAAATGTAATTTCGCCGTTAGATATTGGAATTGGTACGATACACTAGAAATACTAGTACATCGTTATAATGGGACCTCTTACATCTGCTGAGACTGTATTACCTATCAATTACCACATACAAATTCTAGATAAATGCTTCGGGGCACTATTCATTTGTCCAGAGCTGCTGTCATTCCTGATGAAACGCCACCCTCTAATATCAGCCACTGTTTAGCCTTCATAAACATTCAGGAAGCGATGAAAACCAATGATTGCAAATTTTTTCCGCCTAAAGCAATTCAATGACACACCTCTGCTACAGACGTATTTATATGTCAGTTGCCATATGTAACAAGTCAGACTATTAATGAGAAATCGGATAGCCGAGTTCGAATTACAATTGAATTTGTTGCATTCACTTACGCACAAATATCTTTGGAAAATGTATGAATCCATCTCATCTTCCTCCAGCTATGTGTTGAATAGCAGGACAGATTGGGTTCTATAGCCTTGCTTGTCAATCAGTCTACCGCAGAAGGAAATGGCAACCTTCTGTGGAAAATTTATTTCTTTGTTGCTTATTCTTTACATACTTCCGTAAATAAATAATAACACTATTTTATAAAAAGAAAGTAGATTATTGACATTACAGAACCAATTCGAGCACAAATATATCCTGGAAGAAATTTGCTAAACATGGATTTTCTCGATAGAGTTAACGCCGATTTCACTTTTTAGTTTACCACTTATGCTGTGGTGCTAACGAGTTTGTGATTGACTATTTAGTACTGAGCTTGATCTTCATTGTTTGAAGCAAATTCGTAGGCTTATGCCAAACTAAGCGAATTATAGTAAACAAATAATTCGTTTGACAAGTTGTTGTCAATTACACCATTTTTCTTAAGGTTATTTCGCAAATTCGATTTTTGATCAATAGCATATAAAATTAAAAAGTCAAATTGCGTTTTCCTTCTCATCGATATTTTGATTTTAGCCTGCAACAACATTGAAATTTATTAATCTATTGCTTCTTTAGGTATTTCACACTAAGCACAAGTAACTGCCTTATTAACAGCGCATTCTTCTTCCTACAAATTGATTACAATTATCCGAGGAAATAAGGCATAATAATTTGCATCCGATTTTTTAAATCCTCAGAATTGTATAACGAGGTTATTTATTAGCAAGTAGTACATAAGAAAATCTAGAAAATTTTCTAATATCTCTGGTAAATTAACTTTGGTATTTTCAATCATCATATTTTAATGGAATGTAGAGAAAGAATCGGGAGCAGCAATATAAGCATAAAGATTGAAGGTTATTATGAGTCTTGTAGGGGGCTTGTATAATTTCTCCGAACAATAAAGAAAAAGGAAAATGCACTACAAATAAGGTAAAATAAACTTTTGTTTATTTTCGTTAAAAAAATAAAAGAATTATTTTTTTATACAAAAATGTAGTCTTCCGTATGAAGGTGAAGAAAGGAAGAAAGAAAGGAATTGGGAATGTGAGAAGGAAAGGAAGGACTATGTGTTGCGCGCGAGATGAGAGAAAGAGAGGGTGAAAGAATGTTTATTGATACGTGATACTGTCTGTTATGTGAACTGCTGAATTCTCTCTCTATGTGTGCTCCGAGCTGTCTGTTCCTTTCTGTGTGTTTCGAGCTGGCTGTTCCCCTCTGTGTGTGTTGAAAGTTTCTACTTATTTTGATGGTGAGGTTCCGGGAGATCAAGAAACGTGTTTCTTATATCAAGCCCTGATTGGTCAAAAATTCATATTTTTTGACCACGTGGTGTGTTTTCAACTACGTCCGAGCTTTTGGGTGCGCCGTTCTTGTTTTTGACCCCAAAGGGTTTGGTAAGGGGTGAATGCCCACGCAATTGTATCTTTAGAGATACACGTGGTGTGAATTAATTTTATTGTGTGTGTGTGTGTGTGTGTGTGTGTGTGTGTGTGTGTGTGTGTGTGTGTGTGTGTCTTGAGTTTGAAAATAAAACAAGAAGCAGCACAGTCTTTAAAACAAAACTAGATAAATAAAATGCATTAGAAATGAAAAACAAGCGTATATCTTTATATGAAGTTTCAAATAAAATGTTTAAACTTACGCGCACAATGGCGTTTGGAATAAGATGTTTAAAATTCAGAAATAATGGGGAAAAATATTTGAAATATATATACAAGAAATAAAAAATCAAGAAAGGGAATAAAAAATAAAATGAATAAGAGTGCATACTGACAAAATGAAAATGAAAGATAAATACTGAAAGAGAGAGAAGGGTGATGAGATAATGAGAAAGGGAAATAGAAAGAGAGACTGAAACAGACAGAAAGAGAGAGTGGAAGATAAAGAGACAGAATATGTATGAGTGTGTGTGTGTATGTGTGTGTGAGAGAGAGAGCAATTCCTTCTCGATATCCATATTTTCTCATTGCTCTGGCTAACAAAACTATTTTCCACATACGAGTTTCTTTAGATACAATGCAATACATTTGGAGAGTTAACAAGTGGAAAATTAACATTTCTAGCCATAATTAAAGAAAGAACATGTTTTCAAGCCGAGATATGCTACTTTTTGAAATCATTTAACCGTTATAATCTATCCCATTTAAATATAAGGAAATCAAGCGGTTTAGGTGCGCATCTAATAAATTGGCATATAAAAGTGTATTTGAAAATTTCTCCACAAATTTAATTCATGATGAAACTTCTCTTACAAATTCTTAATTTAGAAAATGCACCTCAATTCTGTGATAAACCCAAAATTGTTTTTAAAATTCAAGCTTTTTATTTATGCATGCCTTACGCTCAATGTATCCCACTCCGTCTCTCTTTTGTCTCCCCTCTTTCTCTCACTCACTTTTGTATATATATTATATACACACAAAAAGAGAGAGAAAATATACATTTAGAATTTATAACATAAATATGTTATAATATCACCACTAAAGTAGCTATTTTGTTTCAACACTACTTGTATTTTATCAAGTGAAGTTGAAGTTTTAAAAGGTTCAAACCGTTTTTTTTTAATCGTTTCACCCCGAGCAAGGCATTCCACTGCCATTATTGCGCAGGGGGTTACATAGGGTCGGGGAAGTGATGGGAAAAGGATGGTTAGATATAGGAAATGTCAAAAGGAGGGTGATAGACGGTAAGGGTAACGAGAATGAGGGTTTGTTAGATGGTGAGAGTGTTTTGGAGAATAGATGCAAGTTAATGTGTTAGGAGGTGTCTGTTGACCTTACATTTAAATTCCTGTCGGGGAAGCAGGCATGTGGAAGGGAATTCCACAGGCTGGAAAGCGCAAGAAAAGAAGCTGTTGGAGTAGAAATTACGGTTACATCTTATCTGATTCACTGTAAAAGGTTAGACCTAGTTGCTAATCTAGTATCTCGTGTAAATTCGTACCTAGGCGGCACCAAAGTTCATCGGAGCAGAAGCCGTGAAAGTACTTGTAGAAGAGGCACAGGGAAGCCACGTCACGCCGGTAAGAGAGTGGTTGCAACCGGTCTGCCAAGACAAGATCGATCACGTTACAGATTCTCCGTTGTATTTTGTCAAGAAGCTCGAGGAGAGTAGCAGGGGCACCCGACCAGACGTGGCAGCAGTATTCAGTACACGGGCGGATGGTAGATTTATATATGTGCAGGATAGATTCAGACGGGAAAAATTTCCGGGCCCTGCACAGAGAACCGACCTTCATAGCAGCGGACTTAGCAATGGATTCGATATAGTCATTCCATTTGAGGTCCGCCGAGAGTGTAAGGCTAAGTAGGCGTAGTGTTTTACTCTCAGGGAGGCAAGCCTGTTCTATGCTAATGGGAGGTAGGTGCGATTGTCTATGGTGGTTAATTGATAGCAGCTTCGTTTTGGAAACATTGAAATTCACGAGCCACTTTCTACCCCAGTCGACCACGGATTAGAGATCATTTTCAAGCTAGGCAGCGAAGTTCGCTTTGTCGCCAAAACCGGGTTTTTGATCGAGGCGAGAGTAAACTGTGGCTTCTGGGAGATCATTAATGTAGATCAGAAAGAGCGTGGGACCTAGGATAGAGTCTTGAGGGACGCCAGCGTTCGTATGGTAGTTTTGAGAGGCATGTCCGTTTAATACTACCTTCAATGTGCGGTTAGAGAATGACTGGATTAGATCAAACAAATGTCCAGTTATACCATAACTCCGCAGTTTGCATAAAAGGCCAGCATGCCAGACTCTGTCGAACGCTTTGGAGATATCCAAGGCAACGGTTCGTGCTTCGCCATTCTTGTCGAGAGCCTGGTATATGTACTCGGTAATGGTCGTTAGCATATCAGCAGTAGACCTGGTGAAACAGAAACCGTACTGTTTGTTCGAGAGGAGCCTGTGGGCCGTGAGATGTGAATAACCTCGGCGTTGATAATGGCTTCGAAAATTTTGCCAAAGAGCGGAAGGAGGCTGATAGGGCAGTAATTAGCGGGGTCCGAGGGTTCGCCAGTATTCTTAAATATAGGAACTACAGAGGAGGACTTCCAACAGGCAGGAAAGCAGGAAGCAGATGGGCAGAAGTTATAGAGTTTAGAGAGCACAGAGGAGAGTTCTGGGGCACATTTCTATGATTGGTATTCCGTCACCACCGCTCGCTTTGTGAGAGTCAAGTTTTGAGATTATCTTAGAGACCAGCGAGGGTGTAATGTTGACGTTATTCAGTTGAGCCTTAGTTCTAGGTGGGAAGTCGGGAGTAGGTACTCCTGACGAATCCAGTGTCGAATTGGTAGAAAATCTCCGAGCAAACCATTCAGCCTTGTCTGCAGAGGAGATGAGGACCTCAAATTCATTGATTAGTATTGAAGTCTTACTTCTTGTTGAGCACGTTTTTGCAGGGTCGCCATTAATCTTTGGCGCCGAACTTAGAGGATGGTATGCGTTGCTTTATTCTGGCTGCAAATATCAGCTTAGCTTCGTTTAGAATGTTTTTACACTTATTACGTGCTGAGGCGAAAAGGCGCCTATTTCGGTCCGACGAGTGGCTAGAGCCGGAAAAAATGATTCCGGTAGGCAATGACGGCCGAGCAAGCTGGCGAAAACCAGGGAGACGAATTTGATTTAAGCTGGAATTTCCTGGCAGGAATGAAAGCAACGATGCCAGTCTTAACCCAAGAGGAGACATCGGACGCACAGTCTTCGATGGGAAGACCGAAGACGTTGTTCCAGGGGACGTCACAGAGGAAGTCTCGGAACGAATCCCAGTCTAGCCAAATCTTCTTAATCAGAGATGTATTGCTACATAGACTGTGTGTACCAATCAAAATAAAGTACTTTCTAATTTGAAGAATACGAGAACAGACTCTAAAAGCAATTTATTGGGGTATTAGTATTAATATTTTATTAAATAGAGATCAGAGATTATTAATCGACTATTAGCTTCACTTTACTTTATTAAAATGCAAATTTTAAATTCTAAGTTTAACAAAGCATTATATTTAGATTATTATAAAGTTATTTAGATATTAAACGAGGAAAAGATATGAACGCACACATATACAAATAGACTTATATATATACATACATACATATATGGGTAGAGATGAATATACGTTCATATATATAAATACACGAATTCTTAAATTTTATTTTTATTGATGTGTCAGTTTATCCGTTAAATTTTCAAGCCAGGTTTGGAAAACGTCTATAAAGTCTACAATATTGGATATATATAAGAGCGAATTCGTAAGATGGCAAGGACCTTAAATGAACGAGGTCAAGACAGACACAATTATATTTCAGTGCATGAACAAATAAACATGATTAAATATATACTCACGTAGATGCACAAGCAAAAAAACAAAAAAGGAACGCCAGTAAAAACTCAATTGTGGTGATACCGAGCAAGCGATGGACCGTTTGTGTGCCCCCAGAGGTCCATATAGCAAATGACAAAGCTGGTCTTTGCGCATCTGGGCTCCAGGCAAATGTTCCGGTGGAAAACTAAAAATAAATAAATATCAAATTCCTTTTACGGACCCTTTTCGGGGGCCGACGTGAATTTTTATCGTCCAATGGGAATGAGTTGTTCAGAGCCCCGAAGACAAAAAATAAAAGGACGACACAGGAAAATTTGAGTATTCGTGCTCTTTATTTATTACTGTTTTCATTTATTATTCGTTGTTTTTGTTGTACGATTATCAAGGATCAGAAGTCTCTTTTTACTATTTGATTTTGCTAGATCTTGATATTGTTTGTGAGTGGCTCTAAATTTTATTATGGTCTTTATATTGCTTATTAATGATGCCGAATCTCCGTGAAACTACTATATGCTATGTAAGACTCTGTGTGTGTGTGTGTGTGTGTGTGTGTGTGTGTGTGTGTGTGTGTGTGTGTGCGTGTGCGTGTGTGTGTGTGTGTGTGTGTGTGTTTACAGAGAAACATTCTCCTTATACACTGGATTTGAAGTTTTGAATATATTATTTATTGTTAATTTTGAATTGATGTTTGCTTCATTTTTTCTTTTTCTTTCTATTTCGTTTTTTATGCAATCCTGGCGCATTTGATTTTAGTTATTTATGTTAATAGCAAAATTCTGGTTATGACTATAGTTTTTATTATTAAAATTGTGTTTTTAATTAAATTTGATTTGCTTGTCGACTATTAAGGTCCTCATTATTGATAAGAGTTTGTGTAATAAATTTCTTTAAAGAAAATTATTTTAGATGAAGAAATGAGTTTAGCTCTTTGGTTTAAGATATTTAGTTATATATTTTTCAAGGCAGCCACTGTTGTAGATTAAAAGGCTAGAATTAGAACTAGTTGACTTTTTATAGAGAGAGTTATCACAGTTATAATTAATGAGAATATATATATATATATAAAGAAGAATTTTTATTAATACTTAGTTCATGAGTGAATTTATATAAAATTAGATGTACACTCATAAACACACACACACACACACACACACACACACACACACACATATATATATATATATATATATATATATATATATTTATTTATGGGTATTTATAAATATACATACAAGCGTGTCCACATGTATAGTATTATTATTCAGCAATTTTATATATATAAATATACAAATTGTCTTACGTCGACGGCTCGACTCGGAGTTTCATACGTTATGCAATCATCAAGTGCATTTTTTAAACTGACAGTGTAATAGATTTGAATTTAAGTTCACTCCATGTTCATGGGAGTTCAATCTTATAAATTTATATTACTACTTTTTTAATAGAAAGGGTACAAAAATAATTATTCGAATATTACATGTAGATAAAAAAAATAAAATTAGAATTAAAATTTAACACTAAAAAATATCTAAAAAATTAAGATTCGTGATGAAGAAACCAAAGGGGCGTAATTAATAATTATTAATAGTAATATTTGCTGAAGAAAGAAAGAAAGAAAGAAAGAAAGAAAGAAAGAAAGAAAGAAAGAAAGAAAGGGGAAAGTAAGGGAGTAAGAAAGAAAAAGAGAAAGAAAAAGGCAAACGTATAGAGGACTCTATATTAATCGGGGTCTAAGAATTTAAGTATTTTTTCTATGCAGCATATGGTATTAAATCGATTTTTTTGTTAAGTAGATTAGGTTTATTTATTATGACAAGTTATTCTAAAAGGTGTAAGTTTCATCTGTCTCTTTTTCCATTGTAAGATTTGGATTTAGCGACGATATTCCAGGTATTAATTTGATTCTTGTTATTGTTTTTTTAATTTCCAATGATATATAGAGAAAGCAGTGCTTTTGCTGCATTTACTGTTAACAATCGCATGTTGTCTAATGTAAAATAATGTTATTTCAACTTCATCCTATAGGGATTTCCCTTTTCCCTCCATATATAGTCAGCCACGCCGAAGTTTTGTATTTCCCCTCGTATTACGGCTTTGTGGTTTTCCTGTGGTCTTATCATTATTTATCATGGAATTGGTTGTTTTACTAGTTTAATATCTCGATTCAGCTCTGATCGCACCAGAATCACCTTCTAGAAATATTTAATGTATATCATTAGGCATTCATATTTACAATATAAGTTTATTTTATATTATTATATGTACCATTTGATGTCGTTGGTGATTCGATTTTATTAATATAAACAATCAAATTTTATTTATGATTTTAATAGAGCTTTGTTAGATTTTTATACTGAATGTACCAAGCGAAACTGCATTTAGTGAATGATTACACTTGTCAATTTACCTCCGTTCATTTAGTTTCTTTTTAATTTACTACAAGCAGAAAAATCACACATTGATGCTTCACTACACTTTTAATATTCAAATATTTAAGTGATTAATATTCAAATATTTAAGTGAATATTATACCCGTACTATCGTTAATGACTCAAGATTTGAATTAACAGTGGCATAGAATCCTGTAGCAGCTGAATTCTTTTATATTGAAATTTACGATAATTTCAACAACCCAACGATAAAAGAAACATGCGCATTACGCTATATAATCGTCGATGTGATTGTCGTTGAATTATGTGGCGAATGTTCAAATCATTTAATTTCTCTAATAACAAAATATTCTATGCAACAAAATAATTACATGCTAAAATACATATTGCCATTTTACTATTATGGAAGAAGAAGAATATTTTGTATGAATAATCCTTATTTACGATTGAATATCGCATTACTATTTTTTTTTTCAGAATAAAAATTGACTTGTTCTCAATACAAGTCCTACTATTTAGACCATAGCTGGGGTGAGATGCATTTCCCAAAGGTATCTGCGCGTAAGCTAATGTAATGGACCTGATTGAAATTCTAACTTGGCTCTCATATCCAGCAGCTAACCATTACACCACCCAAATATCTACCAACAAATTAGGACAACTTGAAATTATAATAATTATTATTGTTTGGTTGAGAATACTATAATAATAATATCAACTACTCTTGGTCTCTGCACAGAGCCACAAAACAGGAATATTCTGTGAAGAATGAAATCACTTAATTTTTACAATACTAGTTCACTATTCAATGCTCTATGAGGAAAGAAAGTGCGACACTGAGATCCGAAGCTGTATTTGGATGACCAAAGATGCATTCCAAAAGTGAAGTAGAAACAAGAAAATTTTGTTAAAAACAAAGAAAAGAGTACTGAACCTGATGTGTTTGCTATGTAGGAAATGTTTTAATTATCGTTTGCAATGAAGCTTATCTATTCAGGTCGTGTAATTTTAGGTCTTTGAAGTGTCATCACAAAAACAAAGTAACAAGACTTATAATGTTAAAAGATTTTATTTAGTAGAAATATTCATTCTATTCATATCAGTATTAGAAAATTTGAGATGCACTTAGTTCTAAAATTGTTTGATTTTAAATATTTTTTCCATTGTTTCAAAATCGCTGAAAATTATGTATGTATATACTTTTCAGAATTAAATTCCAGAATAAACTGAAGACGAGAAATATTTACAAATAAGTCTCAAAATAAGAAACTATTTAAAGCAAGTAAGTTTGATATAAAAATGTGCAAATATAAAACTTATGACTGAATGCATATTTATTCATAACAAAATATGAGCGGGAAATTAAACTCATTAATCGAACAAAAGTAAAAAGAAAAGCATTCATGTCTATGTAGTCAAATCATTAAACCAAACAGTTTTTGATCTTGATAATTTTTGCTAACTTGGCAAATGAATAAAGTTCGAATATAAGCAAAGAAATGAAAACATGATTTTAAACTATATTTAGTCTGCATAATTCTGGGAAATCTCTGGCTAATATGAATAATCAGCAAGTCTGTTTACAGAATCTTGAACTTTTGCCTGTATTATCACAATGTTGAAAACTAGATGTCTTGGAGGAAGAATAAAATTGACTATTTCTGTTCTGTAAATTAGAGAATGTGCAAAATACTACGGTTTCAAATTTGGAAATATTTATATAGCAAAGTCACGCTTAAGTAAAACTGCCGCACGCAGATACATAGATCCAAATGATCTCCCTGACGTGATCAAATCCCAAGTAGGCATCGACGCTGATGACACCACCATTTACTCCCACCTCAATAAAAAATCTGGCGAGACGGACAAAGATTACCTCGCTGTTGATCTTGAGAAGGACCTCCACTCTATAGTAGACTCGGGTAAGAAATGACTTGTAAATTTTAATGATTCTAAAACAAAGCTGCTATTTGTCAACCACCACAGACAGTCCCTCCTACCCCCCATCATCACTGACCAAGCGAGTTTCCTCGGCTTCACCTCAAATAGAACCATTACATTGAATCAATAGCTAAATCCATTGCTAGAAAGGTTGGGTCACTGTGTAGAGCCAGGAAGTTTTTCCCGCGTGAGTCCATCTTGCACATATACAAATCAACCATCGGCCCGTACATTGAATACTGTTGTCGTATTTGGTCGGGCATCCCTGGTATTCATCGACAGGCTCCAAAGGAGAATCTGTAATGTGATCGGTCCCAACCTGGGAGCTTGACTCCAGTCACTTTCTCACCGACGGGACGTGGCTTCCCTCTGTCTCTTCTACAAATATTTTCATGCCTTCTGCTCCGGCAAGCTTAGCTCACTGGTGCCACCTCCACAAGAATTTACTCGAACAACCAGACTGGCAACAATGCCCTACCCTTTTACAGTTAGATCAACAAAATACAGACGACAATTCTATTCCAACAGCTTCTTTTCTCGCACTTCCCGCCTATGGAACTCCTTTCCGTATACTTGCTTACCTGATGGCTACAACCTCAAGGAATTTAAATTCAATGTCAATTTCCATCTCTTATTTACTTAACTATAGTCTTTCCTTCGTCCTTTTTACATCACCCCGTGTATCTTGTTCTTTTCCTTTTTCACTTTAATCTCGCAACTGTCATCGCACCGGTATTCTCATCCTTCTCTTGCCCTTTCTCTGACGTCCACTGTAACCGGTTAGTCTTTCTCCTTGCTCTCCTCCTATTTTAACTTTCACTTTTCTCTTATGTAGCCCCCCTGTGCATAAGTGGTGGTACCGACTTGCTTGGGGTGAAACGATTAAAAAAACTACTTAGGATAGTTGAATGATTTTTATATGCTTTTTATTTATTTATTTAAATTCTCTATTTTAAGACTAAGAATTACTTGATCCCTATCGTATTATATCCTTTTTCAAATTAAGAATTCATACAGGTTTCTCATATTGAATAAACCAACCTAATTGAACTTTTAACTTGATATTGGAGGAGTTAATTTAATTACATCAGTCTTTCAGCCGATGGATTTATGGTGTATATAAATAAAAATTTATTTTTATTTAGATTATCCCCTTATTCTGAATAATTGCTTTAGTTTTGCAAAAAAATAAGCTAAAACAAGTTTACAAGATTTATAAGACCATATTTAGGTATGTTTCACATATAATTAAATCTGGTAAATTTTATCCATTTTCCAGTTCTGGCGGAACAATGTTAAGCGCATTTTTATAAATATACACAAGGCTATATTTTCTCACCGGATTTATTCAGACTTTATGATGAGGCTATCTTACATTTATTTATAAAGCTAATTGGAGTTTGTGAATTTCCTTTATTCTTCCATTCAATCTGTGGAGAGAGTCCTCTGTCTTTTAATTCCCAGAAAAATTTAGACAGAGCGGTCTGGGATTTAAGGTGACAGACGAAGAAAGAAAAATGAGTTTGTCATTCTTTTCTGTCTGTCTGTCTGTCTGTCTGTCTCTCTCTCTCTCTCTCTCTATATATATATATATATAAAGAGACAGAGAGAGAGATGAAGAACTGAAAATATTGACAGACAACAAAAGAACAAGTGACAAAATAAGAAAAATGATTTTAAAACTCTTCAAAGGTCTCAATTTTGATAAAGTGGTTGAAATGAATAAAAGAATTTTCCAATATTTTGACATGGAACTCATTCTACAAACTAGCACTATCTCCCTATACATGAAACCAAACACAAATTAAGATATATAAACACCGGATCAAAGCACCCTACCAATATAATTGAACACATCCCTAACGGAATTGAATATTGACTGATTAAACTTTGTCTTATAAAACATTTTTGATAAGAGGGAAAAAGATTACGAAAAAGCTTTAGAGGAAAATAGACATAAAAATAAATTAGAATATAAATCCCAAATGAATGAACAAAAAATAATAAAACGAGGAAAAGTAATTTCATTTGGTATATCCAGCCATTTAATTTAAAAGTAAAATCCAAAAAAAGAAATATATTTTTCGAACTTTTTTTTATAATAAATATCGCCCCAAGCAAGGCATTTAACTGCCACTCTTGTGCAGGAGGTTACATAGGAGGAAAGTTATGAGAAAAAGTGATAGGTTATAGGGGGTGTCAGGAAGTTGGTAAGAAAAGGATGAGAACACAGATAAGAGTGTAGTTGGAGGGGGAAGGAGCATGAGAGAGAGTATGCAGGTTAGTGAGATAGGAGATGACTATTTACTTTACATTTAAATTCTTGGAGATTTTAGCTGTCGCGGAAGCAAGTAAACGGAAGGGAATTTCACAGGCGGGAAGTACGAGAAAAAAGCTGCTGGCGTAGAATTTGCATTTACATTTTATTAGTTTCACAGTAAAAGAGTGGGTCCTAGTTGCTAATCTTGTAAATTCATATATAGAGGGCACAAGTGAGCTAAGTTCATCGGAGCAGAAGCCGTGAAAGTGTTTGTAGAAGAGACACAGGGAAGCCACATTGCGCAGGTGAGAAAGTGACTGCATCCGAGCTTCCAAGTCGGGATCGATCACATTACAGATTCTCCGTTGGATTTTGTCAAGGAACCATAGGTGGATAGCAGGGGCACCCGACCAGATATGGCAGCAGTATTCAATGCACAGGCGGATGGTAGATTTGTATATGTGCAGAATTGTTTCAGCTGATTTGGCTATGAATTCTATATAGTCATTCCACTTGAGGTCTGTTGTGAGAGTTAACCCGAGGAGGCGTAGTGTTTTACTTTCAGGGAGACTAGCCTGATCCATGCTAATAGGAGGTAGGAGCGATTGTCTGTGATGGTTAATAAATAGCAGCTTCGTTTTGGAAGCATTAAAATTCACGAGCCATTTCTTACCCCAGTCCACCACAGATTTTCAAGCTCAGCAACGAGGTTCGCTTTGTCAGTCTCGGCAGATTTTTGATCGTGGCGAGAGTAAACCGTAGTGTTGTCAGCGTATATACCTACTTGGGATCTTATTACATCGGGAAAATCGTTAATGTAGATAAGGAAAATTGTAAGGCCTTGAATAGAGCCTTGAGGGTCACCCGCGTTCGTATGATAGTATTAAGGGGGCATGTCCGTTCAATACTACCTTTGTAATATAACAATCTGGCCCCACCCGAGAAAGGCTGATGCAAGCGGGGGTGTTTCCGGTCGTTGAAAGGAACGGGTGTTTGTTTGACCTTATTTCCGGCAGTAGCGGAAATGGCTACAGAGGCAAACAGAACAGGTGTCTCTGAGAATTACGTGGGCGTGCGTGGGCGAGGCAAAATCCGGAGGTCCCGGTTTGGAGATTATAAAAAGACCTCGGCGCACGGATTCACCAGACAGACCAGAGTAGCAGTAGAGGAGCGACAGAGATCGGCCGGTGAAGAGAGACACTCCCGTCAACCCTTAGAAGCGCGCTCTCTTAATTCTCTGTCCCCTATGCTACACGGTTCATCGTCATTAATAAAAATATAACTCATATTTTTATATATATGCGTGTTTCCTGTTTGGCGATATATAACCGGCTCAGTCACAGACGTGTAATTGGTGCCTAAGTGACTTGCTGTTTTGAGACAACAAAACAGATAGATACGAGCTGGTTACCACGGCGACGATTGAAAATTCAACGGACTTAAAACTACCAGATAGAAAGAAAAAAAGAAGACGAAAATATATAGCAGCCGCGCGACTATAGACGTCAGCCAAGGTAGGTGACTCTTTGATTTGATAGTGTGTGTGTTTTCTGCTCGTGTTTATAAGTCTAGTTAGAAAAAAAAATGCATACTTTTGCCGATCTGACCCTAGAATTGAGAAATGTGTCGAACACATTAAGGGTAGAACGGAGGGGGTGTAGGACTACATGTAGAGAGTAGCAGTAGCGGAGAGCGCATAGGTTTGGGGTTGACGGGAGGAAGAAAGTTGAAATATTACCTATCTGTAAGTACAAAACATCTGAGTTAATGATTTATTTTTGTTGTTAATATTTTACCATATATGTGAAGTGAGTTTACTGGTATGTTGCTTAATTAATCTTACTTTTATTGAGTAAGTGAAATGTAAAATCATGTAAAGGAAGTTTCTTCTACTCTTTAAAGTGGATAATTGGATTAACTTGTTGATAACAATGTTTTCGTTGGGTTGTGCAGTGTTAAGTTTTCTTTTTTGGGGGGGGGATTTCTTTTCAATGACTGTACACTACAAAATGATTTACATTTCTATGGTTGTGAATTATGCTTTTGGCAGGTTCCCATCAATTCAACATCCTCTGTGAATTTTCATTTATGTGACTTGGGAAATATCTTTTGAAGATATATTAATTTCTGAAAACTTTATATTGACACGGATAGACCTGCAGATTCCACAGTTGATCGGAACAAAAAGAAAGATACAAACGTGGAAAATTATTAATAGTATCTAAAGCATAAAGTAAATTATACGTCTCTGGTTCAGTGGGTTGGTCCCCAATTACGCAGTAATTTCACAATTTTTTCAGTGGACACCATGCCGGTAGAATTGCGCGATATGGAGGAGATTCCTATCCGCAAACTAGTAAATACCTTGGAACAGATAAATATGGAGAGATTTAGTGAAGGATGTGAGGAACTCCCGAGGAGGTTGACGATAGGGGTCATTGCTGGCGTGGTCGGCGTTATGATAATCCTTGGAATAATAGCTAGGAAGCGGATTTTTAAGTGTAAAAGAAGCAACAGTGCTTCCGGAAAGGAAATTGAGTTATCCGTTGTGAATAGTACTCCGGGGTCAATGGGTGTTCGGCACTCGGGTGTCTCTGCGTTGGGCAGAGGGATGTCGGCAGGTCAGATATGCTTGGATTCGAATCCAGAGGAAGTAGTTCAAGGAATAAAAAACATTGTACAAACTAAGGAACTACGAGTCACGGGTCCATTTTTTAGACTAAATTAATATAGATGAAACCTCTAATCCTCCACAAGTAAATTGCATGCGGATTATCGTTGGAATCAGGGTAATTTTCTTCATTTTCTATTGAACATTTCTCGGTCAGACTATGAATGATATGTACGGCAGATAATGGCCATTTTTTTCTGTGTTCAAACATAGTATGTTTGAAATTAAATTAAATTAAATGAGGTTACATGTGTAACAATAAACTCGAGCAGAAGCACGCATGGTGTTGGTCAAAGGTCATTTACTCGATGTTAGTTTAGAAACTGGGGCGCGGTTACCGCCTATAATCATGTGGTTATGCATCGAGGAGTCTACGCTTATGGACAGAGTCGAGAAAGAAAATGAACATTTTTAAGAACTTTGCCCAATTCTGTGAAAATGGATATTAAAAAAAAAAAAAAAAAAAAAAGAACAATGAAACATCGAGCTGGTAGAACAATTTTCAAGATGGACACGAACATTGGGTTGCCGATGTAGGCTCCCCTATATATTTTTTTTGTTATTTTTTGTTTCGGCATGCACATGTTTGTTGTTTTGGCGTGCACATGTTTTATACAATTGTCGGGCTTGTGTGGCATGGGGAGGAGAGTGAGGGTGTTGCGCTTAAAATGTTCTTAGGTGAACATTTTGGAAAATGGGTGGGCGAGGAATGTAATATAACAATCTGGCCCCACCCGAGAAAGGCTGATGCAAGCGGGGGTGTTTCCGGTCGTTGAAAGGAACGGATGTCGTTTGACCTTATTTCCGGCAGTAGCGGAAATGGCTACAGAGGCAAACAGAACAGGTGTCTCTGAGAATTACGTGAGCGTGCGTGGGCGAAGCAAAATCCGGAAGTCCCGGTTTGGAGATTATAAAAAGACCTCGGCGCACGGATTTCAGCAGACAGAGAGCCAGACAGACAGACCAGAGTAGCAGTAGAGAGAGAGAGACACAACAGATACCACGACACTCCCGTCAACCCTTAGAAGCGCGCTCTCTCAACACTCTCTGTTCCCTAGGCTACACGTTTCATCGTCATTAATAAAAATATCACTTTATATTTTTATATATATTGCTGTTTGTCGATATACAACACCTTCATCGTGCGATTTGAAAGGAATGTCAAACAATTGTCCAGTTATACCATAGCCCCTCAGCTTGCATAGAAAGTCAGCATGACTCTGTCAAACGCTTTGGAGATATCTAGGGCAACAGTTCGGGCTTCGCCGTTCTTGCCTGGTGTATATACTCGGTGATGGTTGTGAGCATATCAGAAGTAAACCTGATGAAACGGAAACCATACTGTTTGGTATAGAAGAGTCTGTGGGCTGTGAGATGTTGTACCACCTCGGCGTTGATGATGGCTTCGAACACTTTGCCAAAAATCGGTAGAAGGCTGATAGGACGATAATTAGAGGGGTCAGAGTATTCACCAGTATTTTTATATGTTAGAACCACGGAGCAGGACTTCTAGCAGGCAGGAAAGCAACAACCAGAGAGGCAGTAATTATAGACTTTTGAGAGAACAGAGGAGAGTTCAAGGGAGCATCTCTTAAAGACAATGATTGTAATTCCGTCGCCGCCGCTCGCTTTACAGGGGTCAAGCTTTGAAATTATGGATGTCATTCAGTTGGGTCTCAGTTCGGGGTGGGAAGTCGGGTGCAGATACTCCAGACGAATCCAGTGTCGAGTTGATGAAGAATCTTCGAGCAAAGCACCCAGTCTGTTGTCTGTTGTAGAGGTGAGGACCTCAAATTCGTTGATTTTAGGGGGGATTTATGGTTTGCTATTGTTTAGTACACTTTTGCAGAGCCTCCAGTAGTTTTTGGAAGCGAATTTAGGGGATGCTATGCGCTGCTTTATTCTGGTTGCAAACAGCAGCTTAGCTTCTTTAAGTAACTTCTTGCATTCATTGTGAGCAGAGGCAAAGAGGCACCTGTTATGGTCCGACACGTAACTCCGATAAAGCTGGAAGAAGTGATTTCGACGGGCGATGGTGGCGGGGGAAGAACCAAGGGAACGAGTGGGATTTAAGCCTCAACTTCCTGGCTGGGATGAAAGCTTTGATGCCAGCCTTAACCCAAGAAGTAACCTCAGCCGTACAGTCTTCAACGCAAAGACTAAAGACTTTGTTCCAAGGTACGTCACACAGGAAATCATGGAACGAGTCCCAATCGGCTCTTTGGTAGCAGTAAGAAATTCAGCTAGTCTGATATTCTTGGGTGGAGTGGGAGTAGAAGATGTTAACAGAAACAACCGCATGGTCAGAGTTTCCGAGGCGGGCAGAGTTGCTTGACATTCCAAGAGTCAGGGATGGAAGTAAAACAGAGATCTAGCAGTGAGTCAGGTCTGTTAGGGTTATTAGAGAAACGCGTGGGGAACTCCGCCACTTGCGTAAGGGACTGAGTGATTGAAAAATTCATAGTGTGGACACCAGCAAGATCTGTGACAGAAGTTTCCAGCCACTTGGCGTGGTGGGCGTTAAAGTCGCCGAACACAAATATATGGGCAGACGGATGAGAGGGAATGGCCTTGTCAATATTAACGGAACATTCGGGAGATGAGAGGGAGCGATGGAGGAAGATAGCTAACTGAGCTTAGTTGGGAGAGACGGAAATACACATAAGAATGATCTATGGATTCAAGAGAGATCGCCCTAGCTAGAGAGAGGTGTTCACTGACGTAAACACCAAGCCCATGCATGTGGACATTGGAGTCCTTCCTGAAGAGGGGAAGGTAACCAGGGACGTAGAATTCAGAAAAGAGGATAGAAGGATCAAGGTTAGTTTTGCAGAGGGCTAGGACGTCAGGTGAGTTGACCTGGAAGAAGGATTCGACACTGTAAAAGTTGGTGCGTATATCTCGTATGTTAGTAAAGAAGATACTGATGAGTTTGGGTGTTTTTAGGTTAGCTGGTATATAAACACTTCCCTAAAAGCTTTGAGCGGCACAAAATTTTTAATAGAAATTAAATTAAGTTACAGTTGAGATTTAGAAAATCACATAAAAAGACAAAATACCCCAAATTTAAAAAAGAATACCCTTAATGAAAAATGTAACTGCAGAGATAAAAAAAAATGTCAAGACGTTTTAAAACCGAAGGAGTTATCTACAAAGCAGAAGTCGAACATAAAATATACTTAGGATGTACTGAAGGCAGTTTTAAAGCACGATGGAATAATCACAAGTCAACATTCAAACTAGAAAAACTTAAAAATAGCACCTAACTAGCCGACCACGTATGGAAATTAAAAGGAAAAATGTCGGGAACGCCCAAGAGGCGTGAAAAATATGTTTTTAAAAAAAGCGAAATTTTGCAACGATGGTGATATATGCAGATTTTGCCAAGAAGAAAAGTTAGCTATAGTATTATTTCCCGAACGAATAAAAGCTACTAAATGAAAGGTCCCAAATAATATCCGGATGTAGACACATTAGAAAATAATTTTTATGCTCCTACAAACCCGCATGAAAATAATAAACTACTCCCTTATCTTGAACTTCGGGTTATGAATTTATAAAATCGTTAACCGTTAAGCAATCAGTCAAAAGAAATTGCCTGACGAAACCGAAAAGTCGAAATCATGATTGCATAATCGGCTGATCACTCTCTAATTTTATATATATATATATAGGAGAGTTTTGTAAAATGCTTGAAGCATTGTGTATATAAGGTGTATGGGTAGGTATTTGAAGGCTATCACAATGCTTTTAGTATAATAAAGGAAGGTAAAGAAGGTGTTGAGTATTACCTATTTATTATTCATTAATATTTCGAGATAAGAATCTCAGCTTCAGAATGATAGGAGAACTTGATTTCAAGTCCGTCCGCTGATGGAGCGTGTCTTCAAACGAATGCTGTCGTTAATTGTAGTGAGTATGTGTGTGTGTGTACTTGTGACTTTTTAGTGCATGTATGTGCGTGTTTTTATGGTTTATATAAGTGTGCGCGGTAGAAGGATTTGGATTTTTCGCATCTTTGTAAAAGTGATAGCGAGCGCAGTTTTACGATTTGATGATATATCTATCTGCTTTTATTTATGGTTGAATATGTGCTCATTGGCTCGTTGCAGGGTTTGGCATTTTCGCATGTCTGTTAGAATGATAGTAGGCGCCGTTTGATGACCTGATGTTATGTCTATCTTTAATTGGAGGCGTATTTATTGCTACATTTTTTTCTCTCCGGTATTCGTTCTCGTGTGTGTGTGTGTGTGTGTGTGTGTGTGTGTGTGTGTGTGTGTGTGTGTGTGTGTGCGTACACTTCTTCCATTTTTTCATTTTTGTGTTCATTTTATATATACATATACCTACATACCTATTTCTTTGTATCATGTGTGTGTGTGTGTATGTGTGTGTGTGCATATATATATATATGTGTGTGTGTGTGTGTGTGTGTGTGTGTGTGTGTGTGTGTGTGTGTGTGTGTGTGTGTGTGTTTATCGAACAAAGCGTGTGACCGGGACACAACAGTGAACCAATCCACACTAAAATTCTCAGTACACTTTCTATTATTTAAAAGGTGCTTGCAAATGGCAGAAGTATTTGGAACGAGTCCATTCCAAGGTAAGGTATAGTTCCTAATCTTAGTTGCTTTATTCGCATGTCCAGACGCTGAGTAGTTCTCCCTACAATTATATTTGTAAATAATGGAATTAATTTTGTGGGGAGGGAGAGTATCCTTGCATCTAGAACATAACATGGGCCGGGTTTGAAATACTATACGAACCTCAGCCGAGAAAAAAACAACATTGAACATCTGATGAAACCTGTCTAGCTATACCTTCACACTTTGATCCTATCCAGGGAAGTTGCAGATAAAAGGGGCACTTTTTAACTGTAATGAGCTTATCCTTTCTGAATTCCGAAATCTTGTGACGGATAACCGAATGAACAGTGTCAGGGGGATACCCGAAACTGCATAGGGTTTTCTTCACAAAAATAATTTCATCATCCAGGAAAGACTCAGAATATATCATTAATGCTCTATGGACTAGGGTTCCAATAGTGTTTATCTTACGGTTTTTAGGACAGAAGGAATCCCAAAGCGTGTATAACTCCACCAAATTAATTCCATTGTTTACAAATATAATTGTAGTTGCGGAGCTGACTACATAGGGAGAACTACTCAGTGTCTGGACATAAGAATAATGCAACATGTCCCCACATGTTCCCTTACCTCAGAATGGACTCGTCCCAAATACTTACGGTTCCGCCATTTGCGAGCACCTTTTAAATAATAGAAAGTGTGCTGCGAATTTTAGTGTGGATTGGTTCACTCTTTGTTTCATCTCAAGGTGCTAGAGGCCTTATATATCGGGTCCCGCAAACCTTCCCTGTGCAAACAGCGTGAAGTGTTGTGGCTCGATATTATTAGCCTCTACCTCTTTGTATTCATATTTTTTCCTCCTAATTACCATTACACACTTCTGCACTTTAATTCTAGTTTAAATCTTCTGTAGAGGCCATACGAGCGGGAGCGAAACCGGTTGCTTCGCTTTTTTTACTATTTTATAATGTGTAAGAAAAATTAAGGCAGACACGTTATTTCATGGTAAATCGGAAGTATAAGCCTATTTACCATGAAATAACGTGTCTGCCCTAATTTTTCTTATATTTGCTCTATATGTATTTACATAGATATATATTTAGAACTCTCTTAGAGATTTATCCTACCACTGTATGTACAGGATACTCCTTTGGATTCTTCTATATCTTCACTGCATGCTGATATATATAAATGAAGTTTTTCAAGAAGCAGCCAAGCAAGAAGCTATAAAGTATTTATTGTAACATTTAGAGAGAACATGAACCATATCAAAACCATATTTCTTATATATATATATATATATATATATATATATATATATATATATATATATATCGAACAATTTCATTTGAAATTCTAGTCTTTAAGAATGTAGGCGAACCCTCTTGGCCTATTAGTCTTCTGCCACTTTTTGGCAAACTAATAAAAGTTCTAATTAACTCTGAATTTTTTAAGTATCTCACCTCGTAGGTTTGTTTTTCAGATAAGTAATATAGCTTTCGGCTTTCAATATCAACAAATGATGTATTAATGGTTATTGCTGAAAGATTCCATTAAGCTCAAGATGTAGCTTTAAATATCTGAAAAAAGCATTTGAAAGGGTTTTGCGTGCTGATCACTTTCAGAAGTTGAAAGGTTATGGTATTTCTGAACAAATTTTTGAACTGGTTCAGTCTTTCTCGTCAAATCGTGAAATGACAGTTGCACAACCACTCGTCTAAACCATTTCGCATTAATCATTATCACTAAAATTACTGACATTGAAGCTTTAAATCCAGAAACATAGAAGTTTCCGTATTGCAATGTGTTGTAGTATCCTCCCTCTAAAGAGTCTATGTTGGATTCTTCCGCCTACTATAAGATTAGTAGGAGAGGATGCCTTGGGGAAACAGTTGAATTGATTGAACGCTGGACAACCGATACACGCACTAGTCGTGTAATAATCCTATGTTGTATTTACTGTTAAATATACAATACTTCTATAATACATGTTTTGTTATTGCTTAAGTCTTCCATATGGTCACAACATCTTGGCGACGAAGGATTCGAAGAAACGAACTTCACGTGAAGTCATGAATTTTTCTTTGGGTCAGTGTCTACAAAAGAATGAATTCCAATTTGCACCTGAAGAAGAAATTACATTCGCTTTGTACATAAAATTTTACGAGGACTTAGATAATACGGATTGTGCAAGTTAGGCTGACAGGATTTAGGCACAGCAGAATATACTAAGTTAACTTTATTTTGCATCAGAAAACCAGTGACTTGAAATTTAAAAGGGCGGTTCAATTCTTCCATCCAAAAACATCACTGTTCCCCAAGCATTGGAAATATATGAATCCTACCCCAAAGAAGACGAAGATTATCCCACTTTCACGAGTGTAGTCAATAAACACTGCGATGACTTCAAATTGGCAGAGTTAAGCACCAATAATTTTAAATGCCTGATTTTCGTCTAGGGTTTGATTTCAGCAAAAAATGCCGAAATACATCGTAGGGTACTCAACAAGCTTGAAAACGTACCCGACGTTATTTTACAGCAAGTTGCCGAAGATTGCCAACGTTTCGTGAGCGTCAGAGAGGATTCGAAAAACATCGAACAGAGTGGCGTATTAAAAATATACGCCAAAGAAAAATTTAAAAGGGTCAACCAAAAAATAATAAAGTTACTTTTTTGTCAAGACCATGTTTCAGGTGTGGCCAATTACATTGCTATAGAGATCCTTTTAAAGATAAAAAATGTTTTAATTGCAATAAATTGGGACACAAATGTTCCCACTGCAGGATTAAGAACAAGACAAAAAAGTTTGATGAACTAGAAAGCCATAACATTAGGAAATATATTGAAGTACAAATATTTAACAAAGATATAAGGCTTGATTCGGATTCAGACTTATCCATAATTAATTATAAACAATGGAAAAAACTGGGTAAGTCAACTTTTTTTAAAAGCTAAAAGCGTAACTGCCGAACCTATTAAGTTTGTGGGGGATCTTATAACGAACGTGTCATTTAAAGGCGTATATTATGAAGAATAAGGATAACTTGTTCGGGCCTGATTAGTCAGAACAGTTTCGACTTTGGAATATGCCTATAAACCCATTATGTTAAAAAGTCGAAAATTTGACGAAACAACAATGTTGAATGGTAAACTTAAAAACATTCCCTACGTTTTCACTGGAGGACTAGGAAAATGCACAAAAATGTTTGCTAAGTTTGAGTAAAGCCAGACGTAAATCCAGTTTTTAAGAAAACACGTAATGTTCCAAATGGAGCGTTAACTCAAATTGACTAGAAGTTGAATCGACTTGAGCGAATAGGAGTTCTGGAAAAGGTTGAATATAGTGAATGAGCATCTTCCACAGCTTATATTTTTAAAAAAGCAAAGAAATTCGTGTATGTGCTGACTTCTACGCGGGACTAAACAGCGCCGTAAAAAATCATCATTAACCTCTTCCAAGTCCGGAGGAAATAATCGCTAAGCTCAGTGGAGGAAAATATTTTCTAAGATTGACTTAAGCAACGCGTATCTGCAAATACCCGTGGACGAGGAATGCTTGAAGCATCTTTACATAAACGCACACAAGGGTTTATACAAAGTCTTGAGACTTCTGTTCGGGGTTACGGTCACACCTTCCATTTTTCAACAGATCATAGACACGATGTTAAATGGTCTGGGTTTTGCGGTGACCTATCTCGATGACGTCCTAATGAAAAGCGAGAGCATCGAGGAACACAAATCGCACGTCTGGATGTTCATGAGAATTCAAATTAAAAGACAGGAAATGTGGGTTTTTCTTAGAGAGGATTAATTACTCGGGGCACATAATTAACAAAGACGGAAGACGTCCCGACTCAGATAGGGCAACAGAAATAAAGAATATGCCAGCACCAGAATATATGTCGGCTCTCCAAAGTTTTTTAGGTCTTACCAATTATTACAACACTTTTTTCCCAAGAATGCGCAGTTTGAGAGCTCCATAATAAATTATTGAGAAAAAATAAAGGGTAGGAATGGACAACCAAATGGCAGGATGCTTTTGAGAAAATAAATATGGTCCTTACATTGTGATCTGTTCCTGACTCATTATGATCCAAACCTTACATCATTGTAGCCAGCGGTGCTAGCTTCTACAGCATCGGGGCGTGCATTTTACACACGTTAAAGAATGGATCGGTAAAGCCAAATGCCCATGCATCTAGGACGCACTTACCAGCTGAAAGGGGTTACTTAGGGATAATTTTTGCGGTGACTAAAATTCATAGATTTTTTTTCATGGAAGGTATTTTTTGTTGCAGACAGACCATCGTCCACTCCTTACTATCTCTGGATCAAAAATGGTCTGTTAAGACATACTGCTAATAGACTGTAAAGATGGGGAACCATTCTCCTCAATTATAACTAGAAAATAAATTTTCCCCCATCCACTAAAATCTGTCCTTCTGACGGGTTGTCTAGTTTGATACCTAAGTATGCTGAATCCCTGGAAGACACAGTCATTGCTGCCATAAGAAGAGTCAAAATAAAATGTACCTTGTGCAATACTCTCAGGGAACTTCCTATAACAGTTGACCAGATAATAGACAAAGCGTCTGATGATGAGTTCATAAAGAAAGTATAGGACAAATTAAATAGTAAAGACCAGAATATCTCAGAAGTGTACTCACCCTGTAACGACATTCTAATGTACGGAAACAGAGTCGTAATCCCATCTACACTAGAGAAAAGAACTTTAAAGTAATTCCATGTGGGCCATCCGGGAACTTCTAGAATGATGTCTTATGAGGAGTTACGTCTACTGAACCAATATGGACAAAGATATTGAAAACACTGTAAGATCATGCAAAGGGTGTACTTTGGCTGCTAAAAATTCAATCCCTGGCAGATACACATTGATTTTGCTGGTCCACTTGATGGTTTGTACTACCTTGTAGCAGCCGACAGTTATTCCAAGTGGCCAGAGATAATGAAATGTAAGAAGCCGACCACGGAGTTTTTGCATGAGGTATCTTTCCGTTTCGGAGTTGTTGACTGTATCGTAACAGACAATGCCACACAGTTTTGCACCCAGTGAATTTAAGGATTTTTGTCAGTCATTCCTGATTGAACACGTTAACACGGTGCCATACCACCTAAGAAGTAATGGACAGGCAGAGCGTTTTCTGGTCACTTTCAAGAGAGAACTGAGGAAGGCGAGAGGTAATCCCACCGATACGGCTATACAGCAGTTTTTGTAGGTCTATCGTGTAACCCCTAATAGCAGTGCTCCATCTGCCAAGACGCCAGCGGAGGTCATGTTTGCCAGGATATAAAATCGGTATTTGACAAATTTCTTCCGAGTGAAACAAATGCGGGAAATAGGGATAAAGTGCTTAAAAAGCACTTTAAGATCGGTGAAAAGGTTTTCTTCTTCAAGTATTTGGGAATAACAGAGCTCACTGGGACTCCCCCAGAACACTCCTACCTACAGGATCTCCTACTGCTACCAAAGGGCTGACTGGGACGCGTTTCGCGATTTCCTATGCGTCATCTCTTGGGAAAAATGTTCAGTCTCCCAGTTGATGACTGTGCCTTCCTTCATTGATGCCTTCATACCGATCAGGAAGTTTCGTTTCATACCTCACTTTTTCCTCGGTTATTTCCGGCCTATTCGGCCGCCGTTGCCCACAGGAACCACTACTTGCGGTTATTTGCATCTGACTACAATAGGCGCCTATTTGCCTCTGCTCGTAATGAGTGTAAGAGGATTCTGAATGACGCCAAGCGGTTGTTTGCTGAGAGAATGAGGTAGCGCATAGCTGACCACAAGTTCGGCTACAAGGACTATTAGTGGTTGTGCAAACGTGTGCTGAACAAAAGCAAATTTTCCATCCCTCCCTTAATCAATGAATTCAAGGTCCTCACGTCATCAGTGAACAAAACGGAGTGCTTTGCTCGCAGATTCTCATCAAACGCCACATTTGACTCGTCTGGAGTATCCGAACTGGGGCGAGCGGAGGTGATAGAATCCCGGTCATTGTCCTCAAGAAATGTGCCCCTAAACTCTCTAAACTTCTGTCCTCTCTAAACTCTATAATTACTGCCTTTCTGCTTCCTGTTTTTCTGCCTGCTGGAAGTGTTCTTTTGTGATTTCTGTATTTAAGAACTCAGGGGAACCCTCAGACCCATCCTTCCACCAGTTTTCGGAAAAGTGTTCGAGGCTATTATCAATGCTGAAATAGTTCAATATCTTACTGCCCATGATCTGTTCTCAGACAGTATGGATTCTGCTTTGCCACGTCTACCGCCGGTATGTTAACGACCATTACGGTGTACAGATACCAAGCCCTTGATAAGTCCGGCGAGGCTCGTGATGTTTCCCAGAACATCTCCAAGGCTTGTGATAGGGTTTAGCACGCTGGTCTTCTGCGCAAGCTGCGGGGTTATGGTATCACCGGATGCTTGCTTAATCTGATTAAATCTTTTCTATCTAACCGCATAATGAAGGTCGTCTTGAATGGACATGCCTCCACATCATACTGCACGAACGATGGTGTCACCCAGGTCTCTATCCTAGGCCCGACGCTCTTCCTGATCTTCATAAATGATCTCCTAGACGTGATCAAGTCTCAAGTAGGCATCTACGCAGATGACATCACAATTTACTACCGCATCAGTGAGAAATCCGGTGAAGTGGACAAACATTCTCGCTGCTAATCTTGAGAGGGATCTACACTCAGTGGTGAACCGGGATAAGAAGTGGCTCGTAAATTTCAATGCTTCTAAAACGAAACTGCTATCCGTCAACCATCACAGGCAACCCCTCCTGCCCCCCATAAACATAGACCAAACCAGTCTCTCAGGGAGCAATATACTGCGCCTCCTCGGTCGTAACCTATCTTCTAATCTCAAGTGGAATCATTATATTAAATCAATAGCTAAATCCACCGCTAGAAAAGTTGGGTCACTGTGTCGGGCCAGGAGGTTTTTTACGCCTGAATCCATCTTCAAATATACAAATCAACCATCCGTCCGAATACTGCTGTCATATATGGTCAGGCTCTCCTGTTGTTCATCTTAGTGTTCTTTTTAGGCTCCAAAGAAGAATCTGTAATATGGTTGGTCCCGACTTGGCGGCTCGACTCCAGCCATTTTCTCACCGGCGGGATGTGTCTTCCCTCTGTCTATTATACAAATATTTTCATGGCTTCTGCTCCGAAGAACTTAAGACACTGGTGCCCCTGCTACAAGAATTTACTCGTGCAACCAAACTAGCAACAAGGTCCCATTCATTTACAGTTAGATCAACCAAATGCAGCCGATAATTCTACTCCATCAGCTTCTTTTCTCGCACTTCCCGCCTGTGGAACTCTTTTCCATATACTTGCTTTTCTGACGGCTACAACCTCCAGGAATTTAAATGCAATGCCAATACCCATCTTTTATCTACTTGACTCCAGTTCTTTTTACATCGCCCTGTATGTCTTGTTCTTTTCTTTTCTCTCTACCTTCGCAACTGTCTTTACAGCTGTGCTCCCATCCTTCTCTTGCCCTTTCTCTCACACCCGCTCTAACTGATTCGTCTTTCTCTTTACTCTCCTCCTATGTAAACTTTTGCTCTTATTTAGCCCCCTGCGCATTAGTGGCGGTACCGCTTTGCTTGGGGTAAAACAATTAAAAAAAGATAGGAACAATAAACAGCCAAATTGGTAACATGATTTACATCGTTCAGGGGCCGAAGTTTATACACAAATGTCATGTAAACCAAATTAGAAAAAGGTATGAAAGCGGAGTCGATAGAGTTACCATGAAAGATGACATTATGGATTTCGCCTTTGACACGTTTGATATTCCAATATCGCAGTCAGTGCCAGAGCTCAGAAGCCCCAAAAGAAAAAGGAAATTGACGGAAACATTAGAAATTAACCCGAAAAGTAAAAGATATTGAACATCTTTCTTTTCATACCAGGTCTACAGAAAAAGGAAAAGAATGAGTATCCTCATATTATGAACTTTGAATTGCACAATACGCAATTAGATTATTGGAATTTATTAAAATTAACCATTAAACTTATCGAATTTTTCATTATTAGGGAATAATGAAGAAACCTTAATAAATGGGACTGTTGTTAACATGCAAAATGTTTTTCGTAAAACTATAGAAAAAATTGTGAACGTAATTCCTATGTATAGCTTTTCCAATGTGGTTGTTTCTGACTTTTAGTTTTTCTTTTTTTTCTTAAACAAAAATTATTGTGTGATAATTGAAAAAATGGGTGTTGTGGTGTCCTCCCTCTAAAGAGTCTATGTTGGACTCTTCCACCTACTATAAGATTAGTAAACGAAGGGGGCCTTGGCGAACAGTTGAATTGATCAACCGAAACACACACTAGTCGTGTGATACACTTCTGTTGTATTTACTGTTAAATATGCAATATTTCTAAAACACATGTTTTGTAATTTCTTAAAACCTTCACTTGGTCACAACACATTGTAAATTAAAATAAAATGTAGATAGAAATCAAGTTTAATTATATTACGCGCTACTATCTACGTTGTATTGAGCAGACTGCGGAGGTAACAAAGTTTTTGCACGAGCTATTTTCCCGTTTCGGAATTGTTGACTGTATCGTAACAGACAATTACCCATAGTTCACATCCTGTGAATTTAAGAATTCTTGTTAGTCATTCCTAATCGAACATATTACCACGGCGCCATACCACCCAAGACGTAATGGAAGTACTTTTAAAAAAGTAAATGCAAGGGAAATCTGGATTCTAAATCTGTATATATAGAGAGAGAAAGAGCGAGAGAGAGAGAGTCGGAAAGAAGAGGTTGCTCATTTTTATCCGGTTCTTAAAATTCGATGGTATTTAAAAAACGATCAAAAACCCACATTCAAACTAGAAAGCCTTAAAAACTGTACTAATCTAGCGAACCACACGTGGAAATTAAAAGAAGAAATGGCAAAAACTCTTATGTAACTTGGAGAGTATTAAAAAAATGCCAGACCTTGCAACGGTGGTGATGTCTGCAGATTGTGCCAAGAATAGAAGTTAGCCATAGTATCATTTCCAGAATGAGAAATGTTGCTAAATGAAAGGTCCGAAGTAATATCTGGATGTAAACACATCAGAAAATATATTTTAGTATCGTATAAACCCGGATGAAAATATTTACAATTCTTGACCAATCTCTCCCTTATTTAAATTTCCGGTTATGAACAACTAATAGTTTAAACAAGAAAAATGACTTTTAACATTTTCAAAAGTCTAACAGGTCTAATATTCGATAGCGGAAAGGAAAATATGCGATATGCGCGATGCATATTAAAGGTTCATACGTGTGTTTGTGAAGGTAGTATAAATTGTCCAAAGATACTAAAGATGTTTGCCTTAGTTGACAAAAGAATGTTCATATATATATATATATATATATATATATATATATATATATATATATATATATATATATATCACAGAAAACGATATTCTTATTTGTACTGAATTGTCGCTAAGCTTCAGGTGAAAAAATTCGATTCGTACTTCCTCATCGTATTTTAATGGCGGTCGTTGAGTCAGATATTCCACTAAAGAAGACCAATATTTTCACTAGAAATGAAACTCCTTTCCATTCCCGCTCTATGATAATTTGCTGCATCGCATTTTCAAATGGAAATCGAGTACTGACACACAGAAAATTCTCAAATCGAACTTCTTGCCCAGGAAAATTAAAGTTCATTGAAAACTTTATACTCTAGAATGTTTTTTGTTTTGGATTTCTATAATTAATCCAGTGACCGTTATATACTAAAGTTATTTATAGAAGTGAAATAAATTTGTTTCAATCTTGATTTATATATTTCTTTATAACTTACTATAGAACTTAATTTCCGACATTCTGATGTGAATGCCAGTGAGCAGTAGATATCAGATAAAATTGTAATGCTTCCAAAACGAAGCTGCTATCATTTAACCACCATAGACAACCCGCTTCTACTCCCCACCCCATTAGAATGAATCAGGATAGTCTCGCTGAAAGCAATGCGCCTCCTAGGTGTAAATCTATCAGCCGACCTCAAGTTGAATGACTACATTGAATCCATAACTAAATCTGCTGCTCGGAAGGTTAATTCCCTTTGTAAGGCAAGGAAGTTTTCTCGTCTAAATCAATCTTACACATATATAAATCTACCATCCGACTGTGCGTTGAATACTGATGTCACATCTGGTCGGATTCCCTTGCTATTCATCTCGGGCTTCTTGACAAAATCCTACGAAGAATCTGTAATGCAATTAATTCCGATCTGCAAGCTCAACTCCAGTCACTTTCTCACCGACGTAATGTGGCTACCCTTCTACCTCTTCTACAAATACTTTCACGGCTTCTGCTCTGACGAGCTTAGCTCCTTGGTACCCTCTCTACATGAATTTCGTCACTAGAGTAGCAACTAGGTCTCACCTTTTACAGTTAAACCAATGAAATGTAACTGCAATTTCTACTCTTTCAGCTTCTTTGCTCACACATCCCGCCTGTGGAATTCCCTTCCGTATACTTGCTTCTCTGAAAACTACAATATCTAAGAATTTAAATGCAAAGTCATCTCTTAACTGCTTGACTCACATCCTTTCCATGACAACCCTTGTATCATGTTCTTCTTCCTTTACACTCCACTCTCATGCAGCCCTCTTCACACCTTTATTCTCATCCTGTTCTTACTCATTCTCTGACTCCCCTGTAACTTGTTCCTCTTTTTCATCTCGCCTCTTCTGTAACCCCTGCGCCCCACTGGTAGTTCTACTTTGCTTGGAATGAAATTATTTTAAAAAGTTTCAAAATTCTTTCACTAATTTCTGACGGAATAATACTTTTTCCAGTGCGCTGTATCTGACCGTTAGTCCTTACCATATACTATGATGAGTTTTAATGTGCTAAAAGTATCCAGTACAAACAAGCATCATAGATCGAAGATGCACACGTGTTCATTTGTTGGATTAGTGCCGTTTGAGAGAGGCATAATATAAATTTTAAAGAATTGCTACGCATGTTTGAAGCGACGTATCGATGGTGCTTCGAATCTGGCAATGATTGTGAAATGCACATTCCTAGACATATAGACCAGGTTCTAAACAGAAACCTGGTACAGACAATCAACAAAATCAAAAAATTTCCGATCACTTACACCACAATACCATTGTACACGTCAGTAATTACGTCCCAAGAGGTTCTCCTGGAGGGACAGATTTTAATATGTTTTTGGGTATATAGTTTACTTAGTTTTATTTAGTTTATTTTTCTTTTTGTTTACATTTTATTGCTTTTTTATTAAGTATCCCACATTGTGATAATAGAATAATTTGAGTTGAATTTGAAATAATTTGTGTATTGGGGGAGCTTAAAAGTGTTTTCAATATATTTTTCCTTTTATAACTTTTGAGGGCTACAAATTCTTAGTGCTCTTAAATAAAATCAGATAGTTATTTTTTATTTTATTTTATTGTTATGGTGAGAATAAAAATACACTGAAAATACTTTTAACCTCCTCTACCATCCTAATTATTCAACACAAGAAAATGGCTCGTAAAATATTTTAAAACAGAATAGCGGACCGTTATAACAACTCCACTGAATCAAAATGTATCATTCTAGCCATCAACACTACAACTGAAAAGAATATATTGAAGTTTAGCATAAAGTTTTTTGAAAATACTTATAAAACAATACAAAACAATATAGTAATAAGCTAAAATTTGAAAGAGGAATTTACTTTATCACCTGTAATGATTGCCCCAAGAAATACATAGGAGAAATCTCGAAGTATTTAAATACAATACTAGAAAAACACAAAGCGATATTTTACAAAACAATACACACAATGCATTAGTTGCCTAACCATAGTTTTGGTTTTAAAATACTATTTTACTTAAAAGAGAAAGCAATTTAATAACACTAAAATGTTTAGAAATTTCTTTGATTTGTAGATTATCCACAGTGAATTTGCCTTCTATGTTCTTACATCTCACCTTTCTTAGATCTTTTATTTTCACAATGTGAGATATTTCATAAAATAGTGATTAAAACGTGAAAAAGAAAAAAAACTTAATGAAATTAGCAAGTTTTTATACCCAAATACATATTTAAAAATATAAATTAAATTTTATATTTTCAGCGTCCCCACTCACCATTCGTGCTTATGTACAATTAACTCAACATTAACATCAGTTCAGTCTGATGAAGTTTTAAAGAACGAAATGCATCACACAAAAAGAAATTTCTTCCTTGTTATTTATTTTCCTAAAAATAAGTATATGTATGTATACATCTTTGTATGATGTGTGTGTAATATCGGTTTCTTTGAGCATGCGTGTAATTTATGTATCTGCATATTCACGTCCCTACATAAGCACATGCATTCATTCATACATACATCAGTTTGTGCTGTTTAGTTACGTCTTATATATTAATACAAATGCTAAAAAGATGATTACGTAGATATGAAAATATGGTTATTTAGTTGTGGCATAAGGCTAAAAGAGTGTGTGGTTCAGACTGAGAAATAAACGTCAATTAACAATAGGTGTCAAAAATTACTGTTTTTTTTAAGACTTTCTATTATATTCTTCAACCGTTTTCACATCTGTCTTTAAATATTTTTTTCCAATTATTGTTTTTCTCTGATCTTTCGCGGGTTCTATCTTTTCACATATTTTCACATATTTTCAAGTATGCATTGGCGATGTTTTGTATGTGATCGGGAATGACTTAAAATATGTTTTAACTACTCCACTTAATAATTAACATTCTTCTTTGCATTTAACGGTAATTTGTAAAAGATGAAAAGATAAAAAACATTAAATACACAGAATTAAAATAGCAATCGTTATAGCACACAATATCCCAAGAGAGCAAGTTATTATCTCATTGTTACTTTTCCACAACACAGATAATGAATAATTTTAATAAAGAATATTATAAGACAAGATAAAAACAGACAAGAAACGAGAAACAAAAAAGAAAGAAAAACAGAACAAAGTGCAGTGAATATCTAAAAATAGAAGAGAAATAGAAAAAAACACTTAAGAAACAAAAACAGCATAAAATGTAAGTGAACACCAGATTTTTAACTGATGAAAAATAAAAATAAAAAACGAAAGAAAATGACAGAAAAAACGATATCGACATTGATGGTGTCAGCAATGTTCGTTTTCAATCTTTCAATCTTTCAAGGCAATCGATCACTACTATTGTCTCAAATTTTGCGTGTCAGCCGCACTGAAGGTTGCAGTGACACAGCTTTTCGAAATTGTGAAACAGAAAATAGAAATCGAGATATGGGGGTTGTACATTTAATAACATTTTTTTTTTCGTTTGGCTATCGACAGTCAGCCGGATTTGAAGAAGTGGTAAAACATGACGTGTATTTTATTCGATTACAGTATAAATAACCACCCTATTCCCAAAAATAAAGCTATTCTCAAAATATAGTATCTTCAATCTGAACAAGTATTCCTGAATTCCTGGCACATCGGGTAAAATGACTGTTTCTTTAAATAATCAGTCTCAAATGAATATGGCTTAGAGTTCTAATTCAATCAACTGGATACCTCTATGTGCTTATCTTTTAAGTTGTTGACTGCAAATTTTATTCGTATTGGATTCGCCAAATACAGTTTACTACACTAGAATTAGTATTAGTTTAATCCCAAACTTTTCCTGAATTACTTGCGATTATTTCAACGTTGAAATTGAAGTATATCATATATATAAAGGATGTTTTGTCATATCCAATTTCATCCCCTCATACTCATTGGAAATTGATGAATTTTCAATAATGCCCCATATTATTACCATGTATTCTTATGGTGACAGTTTGTATTTGTCTAACAGCGCTCAGTGTGCATAACACACACACACGCACACACACACATATATATAATTTGGTGAACATGCAACTATTTCTTATATATACTTGTACGTACATGCATGTACCCCCTGATATGTAACTGGAGTCAGGCACACAAACACACATATACATATATACATCCACATGTAATATACATACTAGAGTCATTTTGTACACTTGTACATACATGTACACACACACACACACACACACACACACACATATATATATATATATATATATATATATATAATTTATACTACTCTGTTAAATTAAATAAATGAATTTTACATTGAGTTCTCTTGAGTTTGTCTCTATCGGAATTTACCTGGATTGTATACCAAGTGTACTATGTTTTATACATATATGTGTGTGTGTGTGTGTGTGTGTGTGTGTGTGTGTGTGTGTGTGTGTGCTTTTGTAAAGTCACATATACTAAAAATAACCCCTTCGAAGAATACTTTCAGAACTTTTTCTTTTCTCCTTTACCTGCTTATTATGTACCCACATATACATATTTTTACAACGTCACTTAATCCTGACAGCAGGATTCCACTAATTACATCAAAACGAGGTCAACTATGTTTGTTCTCTGGCAATCCATGTTCAAAATCAAATGTCAGCAGTGACACTTTATTCATATATGACACCCACCCCCCTTGAGATGACTTCTTCTGGAGTCTATATTTCTTCAGCGTCGGTTCAATAATTTAAAATTCTTCTGTTTTATTTTGTTTTATTTTATTAGTTCAACAATTTCTAACTGCGTAGGTACGTCATAGATGTCATACAATATCTCTATAGGTACCTGTTTTGGGAGACTATCTAAATCAGTGAATCTTCGTTTTAACTGTCACTTATGTTACTACTTTTGTCCATGTAGCATGTATATCATTTTGCTGATCTGTTATTTTATAACGCCATCTTCCCAGAATTCTTTTCCACGTTGATACATTTTAAGAAACACTTTATTGCCAGGTTTGAAGTATTTATTTATATTTATATTTCTTGATGCTCTCGCCTTACGTTCTGGCAGCAATTTATTAAAAATGGACTCATTTTTCTTAGCGAACTCTGCAGGCGATATTCCAGACACGGTGTTCGGGTTTGGTGCTATTCTGAAAATATTCCGAAATTGTTTTAGCATCACTTCATTTCACTCCACTCTCTCCGACTTTTTAGTACCCTTTTAAACGTATTGACAAACCGTTCGGCTTGTCCGTTTGATCTTGGGTGATAAGAGTGCTTTATACTATGTTCTACTGCTAATGATTTACTGTAGAATAATAATAGAATAACAACACTTACTGGCGTAAGGGTTCCAGCTGGCAGACAAAAATAAAGCAGGTTGTAACTCAATACAAACCCTGCAAACTATGACTGGAATCAAGCTAGTAATTATACAGAAATGCTTCCACTCATTACCAACAGCCAATCACAGCCCAAGCAATGGACTTGAACACAATGAGATGCTCCAGGGCACCATAAACAGCTCTCTTTCTCAAGGTGGATTTATTATGGTCTCAGATTGTTCCACAACTGAGTGCTTATCTTAACAACAGAATTGTTCTACATGGCGCTACAGGCAGGATTTATGACACCCGAAGATTGGGAATACTTCTTCATTAAAGCAGGCATATCCACTGACTCGGCTAAAACTAATGCAACAACTTTTGCAGATGAGAAGCTGACAATTGAGAGCCTTCAAATGCTGGATCGACCTATGCTGAAAAAGCTAGGAGTTACATTAATGGGAGAAGCCCTGTGTATCTCCAAGCAGGCAAAGGAAGCTACCACCCAGAAAACCCGCATTCAGGCACTAGCAGCCAAACCTTCCCATCTCAGTCTCGAGATGACACCACAGCAATTCAGGAAGTTCCGAATTGATTGGGATGTTATTACCAAGATGACAAATATGCCAAGCTCCCAAGCTAATATTCACTTGTATAATTGTGCTAATGAGACTGTGCAAAACGCCATAATCAACACACACCCTGACTTCTTCACTACTGATCCAGATAAGCTACTCGACATGGTAGAAGTGTTGGTCACCCAGAGGTCAAATCCTATTGTCCACCGCCTTGCTTTTGCCTGATGAAGATGAACCAATACAAAGTTACCTTGTCCAACTCAGAGCCGTAGCCGTTGATTGCAACTTTACATGCCCCTCATGTGAGCATGATCTGTCTGATATATATTTAAAGGATCAGATCATCCGTGGAATAGAAAACGACACACTCCAGGTAATATACTGGCCAAAGCAGGGACACTTAAATCCCTTGAGCAAAATATCTATCATGCTGAAGCATTCGAATCAGCATTGAGAGACCAAACCTCAATGGCCAGCGATTCAGATACAATCGCTGCACAGCTATCAACATAACACAGACAGAAGGGTATACCACAAGCTAACAAGGGGGATCCCGTACCAGCACCTATCGCGACTGCAATGTTAAACCAAGCCACCAAACTTGCTTAGGCTGTGGCAGCCACCAGCATGGCATCTCAGGAACTTGTTCCCGCCAGCTAAAATGCCCAGCATGGGGACAAACATGTAGTAATTGTGGAAAGCCCAACCACCTATCTAGGGTATGCCGGGCTAAGAAACCGACTCAAGCGGTCATAAAAAGCCCAGAGGCTGATGAAGCTGCCATGGACACACTTATTGCCCACATCACATTCAAGCAAACAACGTGCACATATACATCTAAAGACACAGGCCAGATAAGGGAGATTGACGCCTATGTTGTCCCATTCTCGCCAAAACCGGATCCCAGGCAAGCTAGGAATATCCCCAGTAATCATAGCACTAGAATGACGATCTTTCCCGACAGTGGAGCCACCATGTCTCGGGGGACTTAAGCACCATCTGAACATGGGGCTCACTACCAACAACCTCATCCCATCAAGAAAAGTCGTCCGAGTTGTGGGAGGCTTTACACTCATATGTCAGGGATGGCTCCCCGTGGAATTTATTGTCCAAGTAAAAATAACTAAAGCCCTGTACATATGCAAAAAGCTCCAGCGGCTATACTTCAGCAAAGCAGCATGCATTGACGTAGGGATACTGCCCAAATACTTCCCGAATCCGACGATTACAGTATTACCCCAGGCAGATATGGCAATGCAATGCAATACATGCCCTCAACAAGCACACGAAAATATCAGATGCTAGCCCCAAACACAACAAAATCGAGGAACAACTACTAATGCGTCCCCAAAAAAAAAACTTTCTTTTCCCCCAATAGAACAAAACATTGATAAACTCATGAAAAAAAAAATCCCACCAATGTCTGGACTCACTGCTCATATACACCATAAAGAAGGAGCAGTCCCCAAAGCCAGACATAATTCCTGTGCCTTTTCACTTCAAAGAACCCGTAAAGCAGGCCCTTTGGGAAGATGTAAAAAGAGGTATCATAACCCCAGTACCCGTTGGCATGCCCACTGATTGGTGTAGCACTAATTACCGCCAAGAAAAATGGCAAACCACGAAGAACCATGAACTACCAACACTTGTATTCAGAGTGCAAACGGGAAACACACCATACAGGGTCGCCATTCCAGCTAGCACTACAAGTGCCACCTAAGCAAAAGAAAACAGTGTTGGATGCTGTTGAAGGATATCACTCCATTCTCTTAGATAAAGAGTCGCAGCCACTCACCACCTTCATCACAGAATGGGGAAGATCAATGTACATGAGGAAGCCACAAGGCTACCTTGCATCTGGTAATGCCTACACCCGAAGGTATGATGAAGTAATAAAGGACATCCCCTGCAAAGTAAAAATTGTAGATGACACCCTACTCTACGCTTCTGACATCGAAGGAGCCTTCTTTTGCACCTTCGACTTCTTCCTCCATTGTGCAAAAAATGGCATCGTACTCAATAGAGAAAAATTTCAATTTTGCCAAGATACAGTGCAGTTTGTGGGCCTCCAGTTAACACCCTATGGTGTAACCTCTTCTAAATACAAGTTGGAGGCGATATTAAGCTTTCCTATGCCAAAAACACTCACCGATGCCAGATCATGGTTTGGGCTGGTCAACCAAGTCGCTGGGTGAACTCACTGGGCCCAGTCATGCTTCCATTTCGTGATCTCGTCAAACGAGACTCACACATTATATGGAATAAAAGCCTCGAAGATGCATTCCAGCATTCAAAAAAGGTCATAGTTGACTTAGTCAGAAAAGGCATCTCCACATTTGAAAAAGATCGAATAACCTACCTTGCCCCTGATTGGAGCAAAGATGGAATGGGCTTCCTACTACTGCAAAAGTATTGCTCGTGCACCACTGACAAAGCCCCAGTTTGTTGCCATGATGGCTGGCGCCTTATATTTGCCGGGAGCAGATTCTGCATTGAGGCCGAACGCAGATACGCATCTATTGAAGGTGAGGCAGCAGTAATTGCGTGGGTATTGGAAAAATGTTGCATTTTTGTAATGGGTTGCCCGAACCTCATAGTGGTTACAGATCACGAACCACTAAAAGGACTCTTTGTAGATAGAGACCTTAGCAAAATTCAAAACCCCCGATTATTCAGATTATAAGAGAAAACCCTCAGGTACAGATTCACCATTCAACACTGTCCTGGGATATGGCACAGAGCCTGCCATGCCGTCTCACGTAACCCAGCAGCCATCTCGCAGGCGCTCCTAAATGTATTCATTACTGAACCCTCTCAGTCAGACATCATAGACTCTGACAACATTTACGACTGGGTCAAATCAACAACATTCGGCGCAAATGACAACCAGACATAATCTGTGCGGCGGGACGCAGCGACACGCAATACAACAAGTTAATTGAGACAATACGAAATGGGTTCCAAAAGACGCGCACTCTCACTGAACCCGAGATCCGCGAATACTGGGGAAGTGAGGCACCGTCTAAGTGTTGACGATGGATTAGTGCTCTTAAATCAAAGGATCGTCATCCTCACTTCTCAACGCGCAAAAGTCTTACGTAGCCTACATTCTGCACACCAAGGCAAAGTTGGCATGAAGGCACGTGCCAACGAATCTGTTTATTGGCCCGAGATGAATGCATCAATTCGTAACGTGAGAACAGGTTATACATTCTGCTCAAAAATTGCACGGAGTCAACCAAAAAAGCCAATCAACTTGACACCAGTGATTGGCCATTTCAGCAAATCGTCATGGACATCTTCCATGTTGGGAACCACAGTTACTTAGCATGCGCTGATATATTAACCGACTGGCTAATTTTATACCACTTGAGCCACAGACAAGCTAATGTCTCAAGGCTTATTTCAATTTTTCGAGGCATATTTCAAACCTACGGCGCCCCTGAGGAACTTAGCAGTGATGCTGGGCCATCTTTCACATCCCTTCTATTCAAACAATTTTTACAAGACTGGGCCGTTAAACACAGACTATCATCTGCCGCGTATCCACAATCCAATGGTCGGGCAGAGCTCTCTGTCAAATCGGCCAAGAGAATCGTAAATGGCAACACAGGAGCCCAAGGATCGTTGGACAATAATCGTGCAGGAAGAGCCATCCTTCAATACAGGAATACGCCCATCCAAAACATTCACCGTCGGTTACGTGACTTCATACCATCCAAACCCACACTCTACAAGCCACACGCGAATTGGATAATCGCAGCGTAAAATCCCGAGATGAGTCTATCCCGAAGGAACGCTCGTCTCATAGAGCGATGCAACAAAACAGCGCACACCTTAAGCCCCCTTCAAAAAGGATAAATAGTGGCAATACAACGACCGGCAACCCGTCGATGGGACACAACAGGTCAGGTCATTGAAACCCTCCTCAACCATCAATACCGTATCAGAGTTGACGGATCAGGTAGAATTACCTTGCGAAATCGCCGATTCCTCAGAAAAATGGATATACCTACAATTCCACTTCCCATTCCTAGTGCCATGCCCGAAACCTCTACACTAGTGCCGCAAACCTTGAACAATGGAATAACATCAAACACCGCTCAGCCATCTACAATATCACGGAAAAAAACCCGGGCATTGTCCAGACTACTTCCACACAACCAGCCAGGTTTAAAGGAACACATCCCTCCCAAAAGGCAAGTACCCACACGCGATGATGGGGGGGGGGGTGTAGAATAATGGTAGATTAACAACACTTACCGGCGTAAGGGTCCCAGCTAGCGTCCAGCTGGCAGACAAAAATAAAGCAGGTTGTAACTCAATACAAACCCTGCAAACTATGACTGGAATCAAGCTAGTAATTATACAGAAATGCTTCCACTCATTACCAACAGCCAATCACAGCCCAAGCAATGGACTTGAACACAATGAGATGCTCCAGAGCACATAAACAGCTCTCTTTCTCAAGGTGGATTTATTATGGTCTCAGATTGTTCCACAACTGAGTGCTTACCATAACAACAGAATTGTCCTACAAATCTAAATTCAGTAGCCGTGAATTATGTTCTGTTATCTGAAACAATAGTTAGATACACCGAACCTTGCAAAAATCGTGTGTAAAAAAAATTATAGTTTTCTCGACAGTCGGTCTTCTACATTTTAATATGTTTGGTCATTTAGTGTAACTATCGACTACAATTACATAGTATGCTCAGTTTAATGGTTGTGATAAGTCTATATGTATTCTGAATTCTAAAATATCGGTTTTCGGCCAAGTTTAACGTTTTATAGACCGTGATTTCGCTACCAGGCACAAACCCTGCATGATTTTACTAAATTTTCAATATCCTTATACATTTTTGACCAATACGTATAACACCTCATTAAGGATTTCATCCCAGAAATTCCTGGGTGTTGCTGATATCACAATTTTGCTGCGTGTATAAGTACATTATTGCATTACGAAAATGCGTTATTTCCAGTAATATTCACTTTCTATTTTTCTTTAAATCTTATTTGCTTCTTCATTTTTATTACAAAGTCGTCTTTTTCCGACTTAAATCTTATTTCCTCTAATGTGATGGGCAGTCCTCTTACTGTATTGTATAATACATTATTGATTTCATTTTCGGCCCTTGTCGCCACAATTACCGTGTCCTCAAGTGGTTTGCAGAATTTTGGTATTAGTCTAGATAGTCAATCCCCAAGACTAAAATATTTTGATGGCAGAAACTCCATTTTATAATTATATTTTAATAGGATAGTTCTTCAGGATATTCGCTGTATGTGTATAATGGACGATGTTCTGTCTGTAGTATGAATTCTTTACCATGTATGAATTTGTGAAACGTTTTAATCGCAAATATGATGGCCACTGCTTCCTTTTCTATGTGGCTGTAGCTTTTTTCATCTGCAATTAATGATCTTCAAACATGAGCTATTGGTTTAGTTTTTCTGTCCTCATATGTGTGTATTATCACCACTCCAGTACCCGAATCACTTGCATCTGATGCAACCAAACTCTTTAATTTAGGGTCAAAATGACAAGTTCAACGTTAACACTTTTCCTCGAAAGCACTTTGACATTGATTTCACCAATTCTATTTAGTATTTTCATTTAGCAGGTTATTCAAGGGTGCCCTTAATTCATGCACGTTTGGTATATATACATGACAGTAATTAGCAAACCCTAAAAATGCTTGTAAGCTTGTTACATTTGTTGGGGTGGGTATGTCTTTTATTTAGATCGATTGAAGGATCTGGTCGTCCACCGTTTGCATCTAGATATTTAATTCTAAATATAAACAATTCACATCTTCCTTCACTGATATTAAAACCGTACTTTAATTCTCTTAAGACTTTTTACAACTTCCCTGTATTGATTTCGGGTCTCGCCGACATGATCTCAAAAAAGAAAGCATCTGAAAAGAATGGTAGAAGGTATGAGAAGCCGTTTATTTTAAACCGAGGACACACCGATGACAGTCGGGCAAATCTGCCCAGCCTCTGTTGAAGGCCACATCATTGAGAAATAGTACGTTCCGGATCAATCACCAGGTAAGTGAAAACTCAGGGTTACTGAGATAATTCGCCGTCGGCGCCAGAGATGAGAAAAGAGTGCGACTTAGTCGTAGACAAGCCGAGCCGCTCACATATAGGATCCTTTGGCGCGATCCCCTCCACTAGTTCACGATATAATAGTCTACAACGCCGAGAAAGGTCAGGGTATAGAGGAATGACCAACAAGTCTGCTCGATACTCTCGTAGGAAGCTCGATTGATTCATGGGCTTACGTCGGCGCTCAGCCTGTGAAACGGGACGAGCAAAATTAAGGCTATGGAAGATGTCCCTAACACTCCCCTCCAAAATCGAGTCTTCTGTCAACGCGCGGCATAAGGACGCCAATCTCGAGGCATGTTGATGACTCGCCAAGTGTGACATTACCAGCACAACCCCACAAGAGTCGGACTTTAGGCACAGATATCTGTGTCAACCTGATGCTCGCGACCACCCTACAAGTGGGAGAACAACGAACGCTTAAACGCCAACCTACGGTCTTTACAGAGAGAGAGAGAGAAAGTACAGACCACCGATAAAAGATGCGTAAGATGTGTGCGGAACACGCCTAAGCCCTCCCCTTCACAGACAACCATCGTCGAAGTCTGGACCGCCGCTCCGACTTTTGTCTGTATCTCCGTCCAGTTCTTCTCTAGCTAGAGATCCGGCTCGAACCATACTCCAAGAATGGAGAAGGGTCCGTCACTTCAACTGAAGATTCTTCGAAGCGCGACCCACTTCCATAAGCCTAACCGCAAACCGGAAGTCTTGTTGCGGTTAATCTTTGCCCACATTTTCATACCGTTTCAGCGGCTTCTGTACCATTTTAATGTCGCAAGGAAACATGAAAAGGAATATGTCATCGGCATACGCAGAAATATTAGCTCGAACCCCACCAGGGACACCAATTCCGCGTAGGATCGGACTGAACGCCCTGTCCCTTAGCTGACGAAGCGACCGAGGCAGCACAAAAGCGCTCCACCGATTTCTGTTAACCTGTACCGCGGCATTGGGGAAGCGATACAGCAGTTTGATCTACTTGCAGAAGTTGGATTTGCAGGACAGCATCCAGATATCGATGGTCGACTCTATAAAATGCCTTGGACTGATCAAAATTGATCAACACAGATGACTCGTCGTCTTCTACGCCCTCTAGGATCGTGCGGATCAGATGCACATTGATCTGAATTGTTCGGCTCTTCGCAGCAAAAGTCTTCTAGGATTCCAACACAGTCGCAGGGACCGACTGCAAACGCTCCCTTGGGATCTTGGCCAAAATCTTTGACTCCGTGTTTAGCAGAGTTATGGGCCTGTAATCATCAAGATCCCTCCCAACACCTTTGAGCTTTTTCAACAGCGTGATAACACCCCTGGAGATTCGATCTGGGACGAACCTATGCAGGAACAATTTCTTGAACATCACTGTCAAAGTCGTCAAAATCGGCACAAAGATGTGCGACAGCCTCAAATACAATTCATAGTGTAAACCATCAAGTCCCGGAGACTTGTCACTGCCGACTCTCTTCAATGCCAAGTGAACTTCGTACTCTGTGATTGCAGCTAGCTGCTTCAGTCGACGCAAGCCTAAGAAAGTCTGCCAGATAGCTGCAAGAACCGGTACTCGAAATGGCGCTGAAAAGTCTCGCTCTGGTCGACTTTAGAGTATGCCTCTCGGGGTTATTAACCACACGAATCGATCGGCACCTCAACGGATTTCTTCCTTGCGCAATTCTGCGCTCATATTCACGGTTTCGTCATATATCTTGTTTAACCTATGCCTAATTACCTGATGCCGGTAGAGTTTGCTAGTTTCACGCTCCAGGGTGTGCATAACTCTCTCTCTCTCTCTCTCTCTCTCTCTCTATCCCTCTCTCTCTCTCTTTCTCTCTCTCTCTCTCTCTCTGACCCCCCCAGCATCCGCCGGAGAAAGACTATACTTAAGCGACTTCACCATGTTAGACTTTTCTAGGATGAGTCACTGGCTATATTCAGTGGTGAAATACTTAATCCCATCCATAAGCCTCTACCACCACTTATTCCCAATAACTGCCCCAACTAATTTCAGCTGCACTGTTTAATTAATTGTTGCCGAAAGACCTGTTTGTCCAGTCAGGAAAGATTGATCTTCCAGTATCCAGCCAATCTTGGCCTAGTACCTAACGCCATGCAGGCACAGACAATCTAACAAATTTAGATCGACCCCTCACTCTAACATTCTACCCAGGTAGCTAGCCACCTAGATAGATGGTCACTTAAGTGCTCGTCTATGTCCCCCTCAGGGTTATCAATCCGGTATCTGTCAACGAACCTAAACTTATCGATCAGATCAACTAAGCTACGATCGCCCGACGTTTTGCTAGATTCCCGCCCCCTGTCTATTTTGGGGTCCAGGATGACATTCCAATCCCCCACTAAGACTAGGCACAAAGAGCCTACCAGAAACGGCAACAACTGACGGAACAACGAGACAAGTTCTGTGTGGTCGTTAGATGCATAAATCGCAACGATCCGAAACGAATACTGTTCACGGCAGTATCAACCACTATCAACCCTGTATCAACTTGGACAAGGTCGACCTTTACATTCAGGATACATTTAAACAACATGTATACACCCTTGGCTAATTGAATAGACAATAAAATCGCTAGATATCACTCGAGAATCATGGATCGCAGCCACATCTACCCGAAGATTAAGAAGCAAGAGAGCCGCCTTGTTCCGACCTCTTAAGGCTCTCGCATTCAAACTGGCTAGTTTGATCTCTATTTCACAAGTCCAGAAACACAGTGGAGGGAAATCTACAGGAGTGAGAATCCAGACGGATTCTCCTAGGTTATCAGTGCCCATTTCGGATGTAATCCGTCCGTCATTGACAATACCGCCGACGTCCGTTGACAAAGTTAGAGGGGTGGAACAAAACTGGGGTTTCCCTGAACAATCTTTCGCAAATTTGCACAGGTCTGGTGAGTCTACTTGACCACATCCGGAGCTTCGGAAATAAATCTTCAGCTGCGGTAATGAAGTCCTAGGTTTTTGTACCTGCAGATTTTTAAGAGTTATGACCTCAGGAGCCTAACTAAAGTTCCGTCGACAGTTGTTTTTGGCACTCTCAAGAATGAAATGGTCTATTGACCGAGGTAGCTATAAAAATAAAGACTAATAGCAGTCTTGAGGAAAGTGTTCTTCTAGTTTTGGATGGTGGAAGGGGAGGGGAGGGAAATGTCTGAGCCCTACTGAGAGAATTGGGAAGACTTCTACTCTTCTAGAATTTTCGGTACAATTTTGAGATTTTTTTTGGTGTCTCCTCTGTGGTTTCCCGTGCTGACCCCAATTAATTTCCGAGTGGTCAGCAGGGTAATTGCTTTTTTCGTCACGAATGTCCAAGGCCTCTGGTATTATCAGAAACTCATTTCCTTTTATAAAATGTTCATATTTTTCTTGGAGTTGATTCTGCCGAGGTGATGGGGTTCGGAGCCCCATCACAGCAAAATCAGAAAACAGGTTCGCCCCTACGGTTGCAATTGGCACACAGAAAAGAAACAAAGATTGACAAATTTGGTAATTTGCATAAAAAGGTTATATGAGTAAATTTTAAAGATTATTAACAACGAAAAGAAAAACAAACGGTGAGGGGAACACGTATAAATCAAAAACAGTTACAGTAAACTAAAAACGGCTTACAACTGAAAAGAAAAACAGAAAAGGATTAACCAAAATATGAAAGCAAAACAAATTTCAGACTAGACGGAAGTTACAAATACGATAAGAAAACAAAACTGCAAATATAATTTTCAAATTGTTCAAAACATGACCAAAACTAACCAAAGGAAAAGTAAACTTACATTTAACTTGCAAAAACTGAACTGCTCTCGCAACAAATGTGACCACCGAGTCCAAAAAACAAAATAGTTCCACGCCTTCGAAAAATACTGTCAGACCTTTTTCTTTTCTGTATATTTATTGTACAGAAGTACAAATGAAACGCTGGTCAACATCTCTTTTAAATTACACTTAGCTAGCCGCAATCATTGTTACTGGCACGCTACATTGATCTTTGCACCAAACCGCCACATTTTTCTTACTACATCTACCATAATACCAAAGAAACTCTTTGAAGGACTAACTAAAATCCCATGTGTATATTTTTTTCTGTGGAGAGCAGGAGCAATAAAAAACATTTTAAAATTTCCCCAATGAATATGTACAATGCAAAAACAAAATTATATACAAGAAACCATACAAAATAACCCCCGACACACACACACACACACACACACACACACACACACACACACACACAATCCTTAATTTGTGGCAGAAACATCAGTTAACTGGACTATATTCAACAATCATTCGATCCAAAAATATCCATACATCCAAACAACAACAAAAACAAAAAACGGAAGGCATCAAGCATCCACCAGAGAACTAACATTTCTGGTCGGGGAAACAACGCTGCAGAGGAAGAAGGTATGTTCAACGGTTTTCGCCGACAGTCCGCAGATTGAAAATCCCTGTAGGCTTGCTGCACAAAGTTTCTTGCCTACCAGGTTTCCTAATCATCACCCACATGAGTGATGCCTCGTCGTTAGTGAGACATTTCAACCCGAGCGTCCAAGACTCCCACTTCGTCAGACCGTACTTATGCCCCCACTTAAATAACACTCGATATAACGTCTTATGGGACAACGCCTAGAGGTCGGTGAGGCCATCCGTCGCCTGCAAGAGGAACGAGAGCCAACCAACATTCGTGATAGAAAGGGCACTCACCTCAAGGTGCACGGCTGGCCTCTTCTTCGGACGGGTGCACACTTCTCAAGTATGGAAAGTTTTCATTGACGTCTTCCTTCTATAATCCGCTGTTCTATTCCGATTGCATACACATTCGGTCTAGAGCAGCAATGCGAAGCGTATGTAGATGAATCTCAACGCTAGGCATAACGAGACTGCCCTTAGCTGGGTGAAGATAACAGGTATTCCGACATAGCTTGTGAGCTTTGACTTCTTCCCAAAGGAAGGAGAATACGACCTGTACAAAACCCAACTGAGTGAGTTTCTGAGTGGGTTCTCTACGGGTGAACAGAGAATCGGTAAAGGAGAATCGGGTAGATGTCCGAACGCATACTTCTGCCTCCCCATTAAAGAAAGCTTCCTCCGAGTCAATAGACGAACTGCGAACCCCGCCTTCTCCAACACTTCCAACCAATTTATTTCCAATAGAAGGTCAGGACCGAAACAGACGCCGAAAACTTTGACCGACCCATCCGTCCAGAGAAATAGTCCGAGAAGAGAAACTCCCGTCCACGCACCCAACTGCAAGCCAACAGATATCGCCGTTGATCTTGGCCCCTCTCACTGTCTCATAACTTCTGATCTTTTTGTCAACTTCGTCACTTATGGCTCTGCTCGACAAAAGAACCAAAACGTTGTCAGCATATGGAGAGTACCTGGCTGAGTAGTAGCACCAGGTGTAGAAATTCCGCACAGGACCGGATTCGCCTTTAAATTGCGAAGGAAAGGCTATAACATAAGAACGTAAAGAAAAGACGAAAGCAGAAAATGCTTGATGAATGTGGCTAGGCAATATGAATGGATTCGACCTTACCCCATTCGCTTCCATCAACGCACCGGGAGTCGCATACAATAGTCGTGTCCAGGAGCGAAAGTACGGCCCGAAAGCAGCAGCTGAAAGGAAAAACTCCAGAAATCGATTTCAACCCTATCGAAAGCCTTGAACTGATCTAAATTGATCAACGCGGCTTCACTGTCAATTTTCAACATGCCAAATGATGATTTTCCTGACTAGTCTTGCCATTCTCAGCACAAGTCTTCTCGGAGCCAATCAGAGAGGACAGCCTGCAAAGGACCTGCCAAGATCTTGGATAAAATGTTAATGTTCAACATCGGCAAAGACTGAACATTATGTATATCATCCCCACCGTTTTGTTCTTGCGAAGCAGCTTGGTCACAGGCATGGTGAAATGTTGAGGTATAGACCCATGCTTGTTCCCGTTGTTGTAAATAAGTGCCAGCATGGACAAAAACAGGCGACTACTTCACGTATAGTTCATTAGGAAGACCATCTAATCTCGGAGTTTTGTCAAGGTTAATCAGTCTCAGCGCTTCAGGCTGGGAAAATCGGCCAAATAGGCGTCGAACTGAGCAGGCTTTCTTGTAAAAATATCCTGAAAGCAATCTAGAAATGACTCACATATGCCTAATAATAATAATAATTGGCCATAATTTTTAATCCTTGTTTAGCATAGTTATGAACCTGAAATTATCTAAATTCCGTCCAACACCCTTTCCCTTTTTCAACAGCGTGACTACACCTCTAGAGATCTGGTCGAGGATGGACCCCTGGCGGAACCAGTTGTTGAACACAACAGTCAAAATTCGGGTCAAAGATTTGCGACAACCTCAAGTATCATTCATAGGGCAAACCAACCAAGCCTGGATACTTACCTCTGCTGACCATCTTCCATGTTCCTTCACCTCACTCTGTGATCTCACCCTCGCAGCTAGCCGCTTCAGTAGGCCAAAGCCGGGGAAATTCAGCCAAGTAGCTGTGAAACTCTTCATCACAGAGACCAGACTCCTCAATAAAACGGGCTCTCGAAACTCCACCGAAACGCCTCGAATACACCGTCCGAAACCTCGATGGATCTCTTCCTTACACATTTCCGCACCCATCTTAACAGCTTCAGAAGACAGCTTGATTAACTTACGTCTAATTATATTGCTGAGCTAACGTTATCTCTAAGAGATTCTCCGGCCTCCGCCCCGTAAAAACTATCCTTAAGAGCTTTCACATTGTTAGCCTTTTCCAGTAGGAGCCTTTTGGTAAACTCAGTGATGGGTTACTACCTACTTTCGATAACCACCACCACTTGTTCTCGCTTCACTATAGTAATTAGCTGGTCTTGAAGGTCCTACCAGTTCAGTAATGACAAACTGAGCTTTCTGTAGCAAGCCATTCTAATCCTACTGTGTAACGCTACCCGGGTACAGACGGTTCCGTGGTCTGAGTAGCTTAATCAGGCGCATGTGGAACAATCTAGTAGATATATGTCGGCCCTTCTGACTAACATTGTACAGCTAGATACCTGGGTAAACGGACACCTAAGTGCCCACATCCATATTTTCCCCCCAGGGTGATCGCCCCGAATCTATCGACGAAACCAAACTAAGATCATATGAACAAAGCTACGATCGCCCGACCTCCCACTAGCTCCTCGCCACCTGTCTAGCTTAGGGATCAGGATGGCATTCCAGTCTCCCACTAAGACTATACGCGTGTAATCGACCAGGAACAACCCCAGCTGCCAAAAAATCGAAATATTGTCGTTGGGATCATTAACCGCAACGACCCGAAACGAACCACTTTTCACAGCAATATCGGCTACGATCAGCCTCAGCACCGACATGACCAAGGTCGCATCCAGGTAACCGGTAAGGAAACAGCTCTATATACTGAACAAACGACAAAGTGGTTAAACAGCACACAGGCATCAACGTTGTAAACAAAGTTTCCTGGATAGCGGCGACATCCACACCAACGACAGATCACGAAGCAAGCGAGCAGCCTTGGCATTCGCATTCAAGTCATGCGAATTCAGGCTGGCCATCTTAATAGAAATGATTTTGGTCCGAAAAAGAGAAAAAAACAACCCTAAATACGTACTGACCGCTTTCCTAGGCTCCCTGTGTCCACTTCTGACATCATCCGTCCATCTAAGACAATGCTGGCAAGGTCCATAGGATACATTAGTTTTACCGCCTTATATAACGAATTACAGTTGAATTCATTGCATTCACTTATGCGCAAATACCCTTGGGAAAGGTATTAATCCGTCTCTTCCTTCCAGTTATGCGTTAAATAACAGAACAGATTGGGTTCTATAGCCTTGGCTGGCAACCAGTCTACCGCAGAAAGCAATGGCAACCTACTGCGGGATAATCTTCTGCCCAGTCAGTCATGTCTCTTTCGAGACATGTTCGCCCAAGCGTGTTTCACGTATGGCACTTAACTGACTGACTGATATAACGAGGTGTGGAGAAATACTGGAACCCTCCCTGAACAATATTTGGCAAGCCCTTTTTTTAATGCCACCACAAACACTCGAACATTCAGAAAAGCGTCCTTTCCTTCAAACAGGTGGCATCACCTTTCCAAGACCCTCCCTGTGTCTTTTATGCACGTAATAACGTCTAGGACTTGGGGGAAGTTGCAGGGGTCCTTTACTGACTTTCCGTCGACAAGAGCAAGCTGGAATAACGGACCTAGGAGGGATTTTTCTGGTTCGACAAGTCTTTCTCCAGCCCCGTCCTGTTTACTTTATATATTTCTTCCGATCTGGACAAGTATGTTTTTTTTTTCTCCTTGGTAGGGTGGAGTGTGGTGAAAGTGAATGGAAGAGAGAGTGTAATAGTTGGATCAAGAGAGGATGTGGAGGGAGATGGTGACGCATCCTGCGTAGGTGAAGAGGCAAGGCTCTTTGATTTGGAGGTAATGTTTTCGCTTTCTGTTTGGGGCGCTTGGAGTAATGGGACCTGGCTCTATCCATGACCGATCCTTTTCATCCTGCTTCGTTCAGCCTGCTTTTCCTTTTTCGTCAGTTTCTCTTCCTCTTCCTCGTCCCTCCCCCTCTTCAAAGAGGGGGAGCGTGAGGGTGCCATTTCCTTCACCTCCATGTTTGAGTCTTGTTTCTGCTGTTGATTCTTTTGTTGTTTCTTCTACTGTCGCTTCTTATGCTGCTTCCGCTGTTGCTACTTGGCTATGTTGTGGCACCGCCTTTATGTTGAGGCATGTCTTTGTCATGCACCACATGACTATCAGTAGGGCATCATCTTTTCTCAGAATGTCAACATGTTCGGGATTTCCCCAAAGCTCTTCCTTTTTACAGTTACCAGGAGAACAAAGTCTAAAGTGGTAATCCCTGTCTTGGTTATTGAAGCAGAAAATAGTGAGCCAGCTTTTCTCCACTGACATTCACTGGGATTCCATTTACAGTTATTTTTGTTCTTCATGTCCCCATGTATTTTGTTTGTTCTTCATGTTCCCATGTATTCCGTTTAGACGAACTTTGTAACCAGATTACTTTTCGGTAGCCAACCGGATATCTCATCGGGTGTTTGTTCTTTGCGATAGAATCTTTTACGCTATTTTGAGTCTCCTTAAAGCTTCTTCTATGGTTTCACGACTGACTCCAATCAGTCTTCGACTCACCACTGACGTGGTGAAATTGTCTTTGTTTTTACTACATCTATTGCCTCTGGGATGGTGAGTAACTCATTCCCATTTATGTAGACGTCATATTTATCCTTAAGGCTTTATACTAATTAGCATCCTTTTGGGGTCTGCATGTCGATTTTTTGGTGGTGCTTTTTCTTCCGCCATAATTGGATCGGCATGGTTCTACCACAACCAAACAGTTTTAAAGTACGTCTATATCCAACGTTTTCTTGTGTAACAAAAAATAAAGTCTTGTGACTTAGTAGTCGCAGCGGGTAGGTAAAATATTAACAAAACAGAAAACTCCCAACTTGGCTTTTAAGCATAATAAAAACAAAATAATAAACGAATTACAAAAAGAAAGAAAAACAAAAAAGAAAACCAACCTTGTTATTTTATTCTTAACCGTTAAAACAAAACTAATGAATAATAAAAATAAAAACGAATCACAAAAACAAAGAAATACACAAAAGAAAATTAATATATGGCACAAAAAAAGAGAAAAACAAATAAAGGTATTAGAATAAAAAAAATAAAACAATAAAATGGAAATCAAAACAAAAGTAGTTTTACGAATAACAGAAAAAAAAGGTTTTAACTTAACGTGCATAACAAAAAATAAACCCCGTCAGCAAAACTGAGCTGTATCATAAAAAAGGGCGCACGTGCACAATCGAGAGAAGCACCCCAGAATTTTTACTTTTCTTCTAACCTTTTCCTTTTCTGCCTCACCAGCTTATTATGGACCCCCCCCCCCACACACACACATATATATATATATATATATATATATATATATATATATAATTTTTTATAATGTCACGTGATCCCAGCAGCACGATTCCTCTAATTGCACCAAAACGAGGTCGACTATATTTGTTCTCTGGCAATTCATGTGCAAACTCAAATATCGGCAACAACACTTTATTCATATATGATATGTGCATACATATTCGCATATACACACTATAGCAATTTTATGTATTTTTATACATGTGTCAATGATATATAACTGTCAACACATACACACATGCATATACGTACACATATAAGTAATATATATTACATCTTCATATTTTGGTGGTGTGCGATGATTTTCCTTGTTGTTATGGATCATACTGGGAAGCCTAGCTTGTTTCCTTATTTGTTTACACATATAAATACATACACAAACACGCACACTGCATATATGCACTTATATATACATATTGGAGTTGTTGAGGTTCATAGATTTTTAAATCAGCTGACTCCATGTAGATCTTTGTTTTTTATACTTACTTTTTTAGTAATTTGTTTTTGTTTCTTTTCTTTTTTTTTCACTGCTAGCTAGTATACTACATTATGCAATTAAAGAGTTTGCGATGATCGGTGATAAAACGTATTGTCCAGCACTTCTGTTGAGAACTGCGAGATGAGCGCAAAAGATTTATTAGTCAAGTACATAGTCCACATTATTTTTTAAAATTGTTCTCCATCTTTCTATACAAACTTGGTGATCACGTGCATGTTTATTTTTCTTTATCTTTCTTTTTTTTAAAAAGAAGATTAGGTATTTTTCGACTGAGTGTACAAAATCATATTTTTTTGTCATTTAAATTGTTCTGTAGATATCTGAACAAATGAAAATCAGAAGGAGTTAAGTTAGGAGAAAACGTTAGGTGCTGGACGGTTTCCCAATTCAACTCTTTAATCTTCTACATCTGTTTTGCAATATGCCATCTTGCATTGTCGTAGTGGAAAATGGTACAATTTCAATTTGCCAAAATTGGTCGTGTTTTATGAATAACCGCTTTAAGATTAGTGAATTGGGGCAATACTTCTTTGCGGTTATTGTTTCGTCATCTGGAAGAAACTAAAAGTGAAAATATTACTCCACAATCCACCAAAATAACAAATATTTCCTGAAAGTTTGCGTCGAACGTTATCATAAACGATCCATTTTTCATCGAACTTGAAAATTTGGTTCATGAATGGCTCCTTTTCGTGCTGTAACAGCAAAAAATCGCAACAGAAATACGATCGAGCTTGTTCTGTTCCACTAGAGAATGTGGAACCCATGTGTCGTATTCGCAAACTAACCCATGTCTCTTCAAATGGCGAAAGGTAGTTGAGATGTTGATTTTCAAACACCTAGCCATATCTTCTGTCGAAAAATTCGGTTGAGGTAGGAAGTTATCCCATGGTGAGATTTATAGTTTAGGTTAAAATCACCCTGACAATATCTACCAAACAACTTTCTGACCGTCCAAAGAGGTGGAACATAAAATGAAGCTTCTGAATATTTTTGCATTGTTTATTTTATTTTATTTTATTTTATTTTCGCATTTCCGATGCTTTCTCCTCTCTGAAATTCATAAATTATAACATGACGGAAGTGGCACTTTTCATCAACCATTTTTAACATATTGATTTAAGAAAAAATATCAACATTCAACAAAGTCTGACACGTAACTAAACGATGCAAGAATTCAATCTCGAACACACTAGAAATTAGCACCAAAATAAACCCGAGTCATTTTATATGAATAATAGGGTATGATCTTTTTCAATGATCTAATGTGTTCTTCCAGATTAAGTTTATTTGCGAATAAGAAACGAGATTTTATAAAAGAAGTCTCCGAGGTAAGCATGTGCATAAATTCACAAATAATTGTACCAAATAAGCCATATCCCTTGAAAACTACCAGCAACAACTAAAATAGATAACACATGTAACTTAAAGAGTAACTAATGACATAATCAAGATGTTAGCGCTTCATGCTACTTTAGAAAGGAAAGCCCTCACAATAGTGAAAAGAGTAATAACAGCAACTGAACATGAGAAACCAATTTTCCTGAAAGAATTGTTTTATAAAATCTATATAAATAAAACTGGAGATGTGTGTGTTTTGTGTGTGTGTGTGTGTGTGTGTGTGTGTGTGTGTGTGTGTGTGTGTGTGTGTGTGTGTTTTTCTCAATGATTTCTATTAACAAACACATCCACATTTTTAATCTGAATCTGATTTGTTTTAAAACTTACACACTCCTTGCACAACTACTGCCTTTCTGCTTCGTGTTTTCCTGCATGCTGGAAGTCTTCTTCTGTCATTCCTGTATTTAAGAACTCTGGTGAACCCTCGGACGCATCCAACTATCGCCCTATCGGCCTTCTACCAATTTTCGGGAAAGTGTTCGAGGCCATTATTAATGCTGAAATAGTTCAACATCTTACCACCCATAGACTATTCTCTGACAAGCAGTATGGCTTCCGCTTCGCCAGGTCCACGGTAACGCTAACGACCATCACAGAGTACATGTTCCAGGCCCTTGGGGAGTCCGGTGAGGATCGTGTTGTTGCTCTGAACATCTCCAAGGCTTTTGACAGGGTTTGGCACGCTGGCCTCCTATGCAAGACGCTACCGGACGCTTGCTTGATCTGATCCAATCTTTTCTAAATAACCGCATAATGAAGGTCGTCTTGAATGGGCATGCCTCTACACCCTACTGTACAAACGCTGGTTTCTCTCAGGGCACTATCCTAGGCTCGACGCTCTTCCTAATTTTCATAAATGATCACCCAGACGAGATCAAGTGCCAAGTAGGCATCTACGCAGATAACATCACAGTTTACTCCCGCAACAGTAAGAAATCCGGCGTGGAGGACAAACATATCCTTGCTGCTGATGTTGAGAGGGATCTATATCCTGTGGTGGATTGAATTAAGAAGTGGCTTGTAAATTTCAATGCGTCTAAGACCAAGCTGCTGTCTGTCAATCATCACAGGCAACCTCTCCTGCCTCCCATAAGAATGGACCAAGCGAGTCTCCCTGAGAGCAGTACACTGCGCCTCCTCGGCCTTACCCTCTCTTTCGATTTCAAGTGGAACCATTACATTGAGTCAATAGCTAAATCCACTACTAGGAAGGTTGGATCACTGTGTCGAGCCAGGACGTTTTTTCCGCCTGAATCCATCCTGCATATTTACAAATCAACCATTTATCCGTGCATGGAGTACTGCTGTCATATATAGTCAGGCACCCCTGCTGTTCATCTCAGTGTTCTTGAAAGGATCCAAAGGAGAATCAGTAATGTGATAGGTACCGGCTTGGCGGCTTCCCCACCAACGGGATGTGGCTTCCCTCTGTCTGTTCTATAAATACTTTCATGGCTTCTGCTCCAACTATCTTAAGTCACTGGTGCCTTTGCAATAGGTGTTTACACATCCAACCACACTGGCAACTGGGTCTCACCCATTCACAGTTAGATCAATCAAATGCAGACGACAATTATACTCCATCAGCTTCTTTTCTCGCACTTCCCGCCTGTGGAATTCGCTTCCATATTCTTGCTTTCCTGACGGTTAAAACCTCCAGGAATTTAAATGCAATGTCAATACTCATCTCTTATTTGACTCTAGTTCTTTCTACACCACCCTGTATATCCTTTCCTTTCTCTCCACCTTTGCAACTGTCATCAAACCTGTATTCCCATCCTTCTCTTGCTCCTTTCTAACTGGGTCGTCTTTCTCTTCACGCTCTCCTATATGATCTTTTTACTCTTATGTAGACCCCTAAGCTTTTTACTCTTATGTAGCCTCCTGCATATCAGTGGCATTACCGCTTTGCTCGGGGTGATACGATAAAAAAAATATTATTCTACGCAACAAAGTGAAAAACATTACGCGTGGCCCTTACTTTAATCTTTGTTTTAATTTCTTATTTTCAAGTATTCTTGTTAACTTTTACATAGAGAATAACTGTTTTAAAAATATAAGAGTTTTTTTCAGTATTACTTTTAATTTCTTATACAACCCACATCTGCAGGCATTAGACTTATACTTTTCCCATTCCATGTAATGCAGGGTACTTACTGCTAGAAAGAAGTACTGGCCGCTCAGTCAATGAATGACAAATGTTTGCTTGCAGTGAACGGTCAATATTAACATTACTATAGGCCTGCTCTATGGAGGGATCTAATAGTATTATTTCATTTTACATTCACTTTAGTAGTTTTCAAATTATTCCCGAGATTCCGGTGATAATATTTAGGTTATTTTTAACGCTTTCTTCTTCCTTCCAGGTTTAAACTATGTTGAGATGTCTTCCCGTTATCTAGATCTATGTAATCTTCAAAAGTTTCCAAAATGTCCAACAAATATTCCATACGTTATGAAATTTTCAATCTACATTCTTTCTTCATGTCATTAATTTTGTGCAGGATATTATTTTTTGGTGCAAGTTTTTAAATTTATAGCGTTATTTTGTGCAACATTTTTATAGAACTTGATAAAAGGAAACACAAATTTATTAATTAAAGTAACTAAAGAAAATAACAGTGTACTAATAATTTTATTCAGCATTAAATATATATATATGTGTGTGTGTGTGTGTGTGTGTGTGTGTGTGTGTGTGTGTGTGTGTGTGGCGCGCGCGCGCGCAAAATGGAAAATCCTATATTACACATTTCATCATTTGAACTGACTTCTTGCTTGAATATTTTAAATGAATGGATTATTTAAACTCATTAGCAATAAAACCAAAGGCAAAAGCGGTAACTGGTCTGTCCCCAGCTCCGTCCGATGATTTGTTTTTGCTAAAAAGTTAAAAAATCTCTGAAATCGTAAAAAGCATTTTTACCTAAATAGCCGTCCCATCTGTGGGCTGTGCGATGAATAATATTATTTTAGTACTTCACTCTCCCTCTTAAAATTGCTAGACTTCATGTAGGCTTGAATTCTTTAAGTGTAAGTTATTTTCATGTATCTTTGCCTTTCTTTATGTCTACATTTATTTTCCTTAATGCTATGCATAATTGAACGTTTTTCTCCTTGTTTTTTTTCTGTTGCAGGTAGTTTGGACTTATTTTTATTTTTCATTTTTTTTAATTGGAACAGATAGAACCTACTATCGCCCAGTTCACACTCCTCCCACATCTATTGAACAGGTGTAGAGTCTTATCCCTTGTTTCCTGTACAAGAAGTGGTTTCCGGCTCTCTTCCTCTCCTTTGACCTCAGTATTGATGCTTCCGCGATTTTCCTGCGACGTGCGTGGTCGGTGCAACGTCTCTTCATTGTGAGGGTACCGGGTTGGCAGTTTTCTGGTTGTTGCTTCCGACTGGTAGTTTGAAACCCAAACTCTTGCGTAGCGTCAAGAGTGGCTACTCTGATCAACAGTTGCATAATATCGGAGTTCTTGCAGTGCCATGTCGCGCATGGATAGGTGTCCCTGCAGGCGATTTCGGTGAGCGAGACCACATTTTGCTGCAGCCTGGAATTGATTAGTCTCGCTGTGTCTACTTTTAGTACATCCATCCTAATAATCTGCAATCTTTTTGTATGCTACAATTGTAAAGGAAATTATTTAAAAACTCTTGTCGGTTTCAAAATTGCCTTGAAACGTTCCCATTGTTTTTATGGTCGTTCTATCAAATTGCTTTAGTTGTACGTTGCTTTTTCTTAATTTCGGTCGTCATAATTTAACCAGAATGTTTTTGGTATCAGCGTAATTTCACTGCCCGTATCAACTTGCATGTTAAATACTTGGTCATTTATTCTTATTTTTTTTCTCTATCGCTATTTTGTGTATACATTGTAAAAACTCCAGCTTCTTTTTCTCCGGAGGTGGGTGTGAACAGTTTTTACTTTTCTTATTTGATTTTGGTATTTGCATACGTTCTCAAAATGCTCTTTTTTCTTTTCTTTTCTTTTTTTTTTTTTTTGCAATTTGAGCATATTTTTCCCAAAGTTGGGAATTTACACTTGTCTCTCATGACTTTTTCCACAATATTTACATTTAATTATGAATTTGGTAGTGCCCGTCCTATCTGTCTCGAATTCTTCTTTTTAAATTCTCTAATCAACTTTAATTGTTACAAAATCTAAACGCTAGCTTCCAAATTCATTCTGCTACTCTGCAAAATACTAGAATATTTTACGCTTGTGGTTTTGGTCTTGCAAGCCTTCAATTCATCTAGGGAGAAATAATTCATCTTCTGTAGTCATTTCATGTGCTCTTAATTTTTCAAATTTACAATACTTTACTCGTTCTTTCATTGCATAATTGACTCCTGTGGTGCTTGTCTAGTTTCCAAACCCTTGGTTCTTTTCAGTATTACCAGTCTTTTTTTCTTTTTTTTCTTTTTTTTTTGTCTGATGTTCTTTTTTTAAGACTTTCACTATTTACTCAAACGTCTTTTCTTTTAACTCGCTCGGATAACACATTGTCAAAATTTTCTTCACAGCTTCGCATCCCACTGAGAGAAGAAATAAATCGGTTATCGCGTTTTCTCTTCAATCAGTCTTTGAGCCTTTTAATTTCTTTACTCTTGCAAATGTCACAAAAGTTCTCATCAATGGTTCTACGTGTTCAGGATAGTCCAGTGAAATCATGGATCTCATCAGCGACGCCATTGTTATGTTTCACAATATGTTTTTATATCAATGTGAGTAACAGTAGTCATACCACAGGTCTGCATGTCTTCTGTGACGACAGGCTCTTTTCTATCCTACTTCTTCAAGTACTCTCTCTATATACTGGTCTCTTCATTTGCATACGATACTACAAAACGATTTTTAAAAATTAAAAAAATAATTAAAAATACGTTTTTCCTCTTAATAATAACATAATCATTTTGATGATAAAACTTTGTTTTTATTAAGTTTTAAGTCTTTTTACATCATGCTATGCTGTTCTTTTAGTGAATTAGTAGAAGTACCTATTATTAAGGAACGATAACATTAAAAGAATAAAATCAAAAAGACCGTCGTAACAACTATTTTTCAGAAGATTAGTGACGAATTTATGAGCTGGAATAAACAAGTCCGTAGCCTGATCTTGTCATTATCTAAATTTTAATGCGTAAATTTCCCTTTATAATGTTCAGTGTAGGTACTTAATGCAGAAGATACATTGAGAAAAATAGAGATTTCATTGAAACATCAATGTTTATTGTGTAAAATATATCATTTTTTATATTTAAGCGACGAACTTATTGATGCGAGTTTTGTGCTATTTTTCTCGATTTCAGATTTGTCTTCATGGACACCGAGTAATCTCAGATCTGTTTCTAGTAACGCCAGTTCCTACATTAGATTTTAAAATTCTTAAATCCCTTTTATACTTTCTTCTTGTCATATTTACTTACTAATATATGAATACAGCCGCATTTTCTTTTAAAATTGATCTCATTTTTTAATGAAATTTTGATATCGTACCTCAGTTAAGAATAACTTTCTGCATTTTAAAATTACAGAACAGTAATCAATATTTAGTTACAACCTTACAAACAAGTATTTATGAAAGGTCTACGTCAAGTTAATTCCTAATTAGAAAATCTATATAACTGTTACTACACATACAAGGGAAATAACTTTGGAATAAAAAGAAAACAAAAATTCGATCAATTTTGACATAAATCAATATCTGTGAACTACGTATACGTTTTTGTTAAAAGGTTGTTTCAATATAAAATATTTTTACAAAATAAAATATCGTTATCGTTATTTTATTTAGCTATCAGTAATATTTCTATTTTCTCCTTTTTTAAATGTTGATATTTCTTTTTACTTTTTTTTTTACACATTATAATAAAAAACATAAAATGTAGCAATAAACATAGATGATCTGTTTTATGTGATTTCAGAGGAAAATTATCAACAATCAAGGATTGTTTTTAACTCAATACTATTTTTGAACTTATGTAAAGATATTTGTTTAAGATATTGATTGTTAAATAAACTCTCTTTGCACAGAAGTCAACACCTCCAAATTACAAAGTGAATGATGCAGAACTGAGTATTGAGGAGGACTGAATCTTTATGAAATTGAAGAAAATCCACTGATGTAAGTTTGTGCAGATGGAAAATTAAAATTTTGCATAAGGTACATGCTTTAATATACTTTAACAGTTTTGGAAATACAGAAACAAACCGAGGATATTTGTTAAAAATCTTTTTTATTTGATCTGACATCTGAAAATTATTTTTAAAAATGCGATACAAAGATCCGAAGGCGAATTGGCATGGCGAAGGATGCATTCCAGAAGTTGAGTAAAGTATTAAGAAACAGGACAATTTCGCTAGAAACAAAGAAGAGAGTACTGGATTGTTATGTGATGTCCGTCCTTCAATATGGTAGTGAATGCTGGATGATATCATCATAGATGAAGAAAAAACTTGAAGCAACTGAAATGTGGTTCTACAGAAGGATGCTGAGAATATCATGGATCGAGCATGTGAGCAATGATGAGGTCTTGGAAATAATGGAAACAAAAAGGAAATTAATACTGAGCATCAGGAAGAGACAGCTGAAGTTCCTGGGACATGCAATGAGGAAAGAGGGTTTGGAGAACCTGATACTAACAGGCCCTATAGAGGGAAAAAGAGACAGGGGAAAGTAGCGGATAACATATTTGAAGGATCTAATCAGGTAGATGATGCAACGAGGGTTGCATGGTATAACAGGAAAAGGCGTGCTAAGAGCCACCAGGGATAGGGAGACGTGGAAAGCCATGATCGCCTACGTCCTGAAGGGACAGAGCACATAGAAGAAGAAGAAGACTTTATTAGAGAAAGTTTGCAGAAAACTACATAAGGGAATAACAATTTGGCACTACTCACTTGTCGTACACAATTCGATGGGTAGAAAAATATTATACAAGCTTTTGAATTTCTTGTAATTTATCCATTCTTGTTTTGTTTTTGTTTTTTGTTTTTTTTTTCTTTTTTGCCTATGACAACATAATCGACTATTTAACGGTATTATGACAAATTATTTCATCAACTATCTTTAATAATCTGCGCATATATGGAAACGTTATATCATAACCTTTTATTGTGTAATCTGAAACTACTTTTTCCACAATATAATTTGGAATACAGCTTTATTCCACTAGTGAAATTTGGAATACAGCTTCATTCCACTAGTGAAATTTTGTAAGTAGGTAGAAAGTTACTGATTAGGCACTCACTGCATATAACAAAATTTGCTTATATTTCGTTGGTAGTTTGGTGTTATCAGGAATCTTTTCTGATCATTAACTTTTTATATAAACATATCTTAAATTTTCAAGTACGTATGATCAATTTTCAAGAGATCTCAAATAATGAATGTGTAAGTGGATATCGAGAATAAAATTTGTATTTACTAAAAATTAGAGTGAAAATAAGAATTTAAGAAAAGATATGTCAGTGTATACATTTGTATATGTGTATATTACTTGCGTAGACTATATATATATGTTAAAATTTGTGTAATTAGGCAGTAAATTTTCTTTCAGACATGTCAGATTAAATAAATTACAAACATTGTGTCTGCATTTTTTTAATTAAATCCGTTCATACTCACGTATACTCTTTTGCGTATCAAAATTGAAAGACATCAGAAATAAGCTGTAACATTGAAAGATGTTATTATCATTCATTTCTCAATGTACCCAAGTACTTTCAATCTCTTTCCGAGATCATCTTCAGGGGTGTGAGTTATGGTAACAAAACCTAACCGCAAAACTTGGTTGCTAAAAATTACTGTAAAGTTTTTTCTGTTTCAAAGGTAACGGTTGACAATTTGCTTAACGTTCATTAGAACGTGAAAATTATCCAAAATGGAATTTTTTATATGTTCTAATATGAAACTGTTCTTTTTACAAACATTTTAGATTATTACTACAGTATTCATAGCTGATTCTATTAATTGACGGCTTAAGTTTTTAATGAATATTGCCTGGAGAATCTGTAGTTTGCTTATGTTGTTTTCTTGGTGTAGGATAGTTATGTTATCGATCATTGGTTTTTTATATTGTAGAGAGGGATGTTGTTGTAGATGTCTAGAAATGGACGAATGATCAAACAAGTGTAATGTAAGACGTCTTGTTAATGTAGTTGTAAATCCAACATATATATTTTTTTTGTCGGAGATATATTCTCCCAAGGGACATTTGAATTGATATATAATTTTGGTTTTACGTAACACATCAGTTGGTGGGGAGGAGTTATTACGAATAATTTACGGATAATTAACTAATCTAATGAACGCTAAGCAATTTGTCAACCGTTATATTTGAAGCAGAAAAAAATTGATAGGAAAGATTAGATCAAACCAAGCAATCGTCCAGTGGTACCATAACCCCGTATCTTGCACAGAAGGCTGGTGTGCCAGACTCTATCAAATATTTTAGAGATATCCAGGGCAACAGCTCGAGCTTCGCCGGACTTATCGAGGGCCTGGAATATGTACTCAGTAATGATCAGCATATCGGTAGTAGACCTGTCAAAGCGGAAGCCGCACTGAGAATAGTTTACGGGCAATAAGATGCTGAACTATCTCAGCATTGATAATAGCCTCGGACACTGATAGGAGGCTGATAGGGCAATAATTGGATGGGTATGAGGGTTCCCTGAAGTTCTTAAATACAGGAACCACAGAAGAGGACTTCCAGCAGGCAGGAAAACAGAAAGCAGAAAGCAGTAATTATAGAGTTTAGAGAAGACAGAGAAGAGTTCAGGGGCACATTTCTTCAAGACAATGACCGGGATTCCGTCGCCTCCGCTCGCTTTATGGGGATCAAGTTTTTAAATTATCTTAGATACCAGAGAGGGGGTTATGTGAACATCTCTCAGTTGAGTCTTAGTTCTAAGGGGAAAGACTAAACACTTTTTCCAAAGGGACGTCGCATAGGATACTGTGGAAGCGCGTGAGGAAATCCATCACCTGCGTAAAAGATTGAGAAATAGCAAAATTCATTGCAGGAATGCCAGCAGAATCTTCGGCAGAAATGTCTAGCCACTTGACATAGTGGGCATTAAGATCTCCGAACACAAATATATTAGCGAATGAATGGGAGGAAGTAGTCATATCTATATTGTCAGTAGGGAGTAGTCGGGATAGGAAAGGGAACGATACAGAAAGAAAAGATAGCTAGCTCCTGAGTTGTGATAATGTTTAGCGCCAATAATGTTGTTTTACCAGTAGTTTTACTGATAAAAGTTATTTTGGTAAACAGTTTTTTTATCGTAAAATGCTCGATATCGAGAAGGAGATAGATTTAATGCGAAAACAACCTAACCCGGGTAAGTGAAGACATCGTAACGATGCCCTCACGAAACATCGAAGTCGAACAGCAATATGGTCGGAAAGATATGTATGTATGTATGTATGTATGTATGGGGGTGAGAAAAAAAAGGAAATTTATTAAAATTTCTTGCTCCCACTATTTTTTCAGTCGTTGTCTTTATCAAAGTTATCATCGTCCTCATGACTATTAGTAACAACAGTAAAAATGAAAGCAGTAGGAGTATAATCTTGAAAGTGACTTCACTAATTCTAATAATGAATACTGGACATTTTTGACATTTTGTAAAAAAAAAAATTTGTCGGTCGATAAATTTTATGCACTGCAATTAAAAATGACCTTAAAATCTACAGAGATTCAGACTCATAAAAAATACTGAGAATATTATCAGCCGATAGGGAGATGGATGTGAAGCGCAGAACTTTATAGAAACCATACTCAATTTGAGGATAATTAAATAATTTGTGTTTCCTACCCTTTTCAGATGTGGAATATATTTATTTAGTTTATAGACAAATTATGAAATTAAAGAAAATAATAATGAAATTAAAAATAATGAAAAGATAAAAAGTAAGTATTCATATTTAAATATGCCTAATATTGCATTTGGAATTTTTAATAAACATGAAAGGTATAACGGACTGTAGGAGCAGATGATAGATGTAAAAATAATCTTTAAAAAGAGAGAATCACTGTTCACACTACGCTTAATAAATGTGATGATGGTTACATGTAAGCTATAGAATTCTGAAAATGGTACTTAAATCTGAACTGACTGATATACATAATCGATCTGAGATTATTTGAAAAGATTAAACTGGAAACTTGGGTCGATATATAACATAGTCGCATATAAGATTTTATTATTGCAAGTCAATATTTACACAGTAAGCTTGGTATTTTCACAACCCATCTTCACACACACACACACACACACACACGCACACACACACACACACACACACATACGGACACACACACACACACACACATTTTATCTGTAAATTCAGATAAAACTTAGCGAAGAAATAGCCATTTTCAACATATCATTTAAGACACGCATTCTTCAACCCCTTATAAACAGAGAATGAGGAAAATTTCTAACCCAGAAGTTAGCTTAGGTAAAGGAATATGTTGGAAGTTATTGGTTTTCTTAGGATAGGGCTAGGGGAAAATTTAGTAGTAATTCCTCTTTGGTAATGGGAGGTATGTGGCTTGACCCTTGAGTTAGTCATGGTAGGTGGTGGGGAAGTAACTGCTTGACTAAATTTTTTAAAAAAATTATTATATATATATATATATATATATATATAGAAGAAAAATTAAGGCAGGCACGTTATTTCATGGTAAATCGGAGTTTTGTTTATTTCAGGCGAACCATCATCAGCTTCCGTCTTTATTTTACAAAGGATTTTACACGAATGAGATTCACAAAGACCTACAAAAACAAATAACAATAATGGTCGCTCCCTTAAAAGAGGAAATTTAAGAAAAATACACCAGTTCGGCGAACACACACACATATTCATACATAAGCATATATATACGCAACATATAATCAGAGGACACGCATATCGGAGGATGTCAACAAAAATTCGAAGATACATTCAGTCTGAAAGTTGGATTGCAGACCTGTAGATTTGAAACGTAAAGAAAGTGGGTTAGGTGAAAGAGAGAGAGAGAAAGAGAGCGTTAAAAAGTAAGAAACGGTAAGTATCTTAAAGCGTAAACGAAAAGGGAAGAAGAAGAAAGAAGAGAGGAATAAATTTAAAATAGAAAGAAAAGATGATAGGAGAAAATGAAAAAATAAAGATAAATAAATAATATAAATTAGCGGTGAAAGAAATTGGAGTCTAAAAAAATTAAAAATATATATTTAAGAGATAAGAGTTAATATGTTGGGATCACAAAATACTCACACCACTATATAATCAAAATTATACTAATTATACAATCATCAAAACAAATATAATACAATATAAAATTTAAAAATTAAAAAAAAATTAATTTAAAAGTAAACCTAATTATTATATTTAAATTTAGTTGTTTAAACTTAATTATTAAGTTTAAAAATAAATTTACATATTACTAATGAAAGGATAAGAAATTGGAATATTTTTTAAGAAAATTAAACAATTAAGATATAGTAGTTAATCAATTCGCTTTAATCCTAATTACCACCACACCACTATATAATCAAAATTATACTAATTATTCGGTTAACAGTACAATAAAAATAATAATACCATAATGTAGATAAATTTTTCGGTCAGCAGTACAGTTATAATACCGTATAACTTTAGTACTGTAAAAAACATATATATGTACACACACAACTCACACATACACGTAAATGCGTACACACATACCCGCATACAGTTTGCTTTCTGATTCCTCTTCACACGTTTCACAATTTCTATTGTCGTGTTTCCATCAGTGAACTTCTTTTGAAATTTTATCTTTCTAAGGACCCAAGTCAATCAAGATAGACCTGAAATTAAACAATAATACCATTATATACATTTACTTATAATGAATAGCATTCGAATTGCATAATAAAAACCAACTGCATGAATTTCTAATAAAAACAGATATTTAAAGATCATACAATGCATTTCTTTTTTTCTTTTTCTTTTTTTTTTGTAACATGCAACGTGTGTTAGCACGTGCAATACCCTGTCTTCATCAGCCGCCGACCAGGGGTGATGTCACGGTTTCGGTGGCTATGGCGGGACCGCCACCCCTGGCGCCACCAGCAGCGTTTGCCACCAGGCCGGGTATGAAGATAAACTTGCTGATTGTCCCTCTTGTACATTCTCATAAAGAAGTAAATAAAAGAATCGTTCCTCTTTGCAGTTTGTATCGGCAATGAAATTTCCTGAACGCGTTTGCCGTTATTAACGCGCTCGTGAAGGAAGAAGAAAAAAATGTTATAGATGATCACACAAATATCTCATTTGTGCATATTAGATCGTGATGTTGCGCAAATTTTGTTTGCTTGTTGTTTTCATCTCGACCAAATCCAACTTGTCGCGTTCTGTACCGTTGTTCGAATGCGGTGCGAAGCGCTTTTTAAACCACGGCCAGTGATGCCTATTTTAAAAAGGAAAGAAATAACTAAATGTCCAGAAACCCACCACACCCAACCTCAATAGGCATCACTTTATACACCTCCAACCATTGTCCACACATTTGGTACGCAGTGACTCGTATTGGTTTTTCTTTAGCTCGTGCGCCTCTACCCTGTTCTCTTCCCAAGGGTCTGTTAACTCTTTCTGAGTCTGACCACAATACGATGTCGGGACGCTTGTTTGTCTGTGCGATGTGAATTGGAAATTTTAGAGACGTCATTAGTTTCTACTGAAACCTCCCAATTACTGGCTCCGCTCAGCAGCTTCATATTCGGGGCTGCTTGTTTTTTCTTTACAGGGCATTCACCCTCCTTATGAAATCTGATCTTAGTCTCATTGGCTGCCACAAGCTGTTGGTTTGCTGTCTCACATTGTGTTCTTATTAACTCCTTGATCACCTCTAATACCTTCTTGTGTCACCACGTATACATCTGGAGCGATTGTGGACAAGCAGAAAGCACATGACACAAGGTACCTCGGTCCTTTTTACAGTAAAAACAGAGATTTGTATCTATGTATCCCCACATTTTGAGGTTTGTTTCATTTGGAAGAAGGTCGTATGTAGATCGAAGAAGAAAAGATATCGCCAATGGCCCCATCGCGATTAAAGAGTTCCAAGAAAGTTTAATCGGTCCTATATCATTCCAGGTTGTCCACCTACACTATTTAGCTTGAGTAACAGCAGTGGCTATTCTATTTTAACTTCTTCCATTACCATGCGCCTCTTTCCCTTTGGTTTCTCCTTGGAGAAGAACTTGTGCGTTGTGTTTCCGAGTCCAACCCGAGTATTTTGAGTCACACCCATGATATCTCTGACTCTTAGGCTTCTTGGGTTGCCTCTACAGCGGACCACTTTATACCAGATTTAATCTCTGGATACACTCTCTTAATGCAATCATCAGCCGAGTCCCTCATCAACGTGCCTTCCCAAACTTGAATTCCTCCACTAATGAGTGTATAGGGAGCAGCAGATGACCGGAGTTGGTATATAGCCCCACTTTCGAAAAACAAGGAGGAACTCCAAGCCACTTAAATTACACCCCTTAAAGCTGCTTTCCCCGATGTCGATCAGTCAGAGGGATTTCATACATCCGTCAGAGGCTTTTCACTGGTATTTCCTTTACTGTTGGTATTGTTTTATCACAAATTCTGAAGTGAATTCCCTTGACAGATCATCGAACTAATGACAGGCTTCGACTTTTCTCAGGCTTTGCCTTCATTCTTGAAAAGATCATGATATTTTTGTAATAGTTCATCGGCAGCAATTTTAGAAGGGATGAGAATGGTGATATCATCCATAAAAGCCCTAGAAGGGGGAAGGACCAGTTGTTCATTAGTCATCACTTCCATCGATGTGCTTGATGCGCCTCGTAAAATTAACTCCATGACTAGAACGAAAAGAAGCGGGGAAATTACACAGCCCATCATGATTCCGATTTCAAGTGGTTGCCATTTGGTAGTGTAACCATTGACGGTGAATTTCATAAAAGCTGAGTTAAAATATTTTATTATGATTTCCCTGATCTTGCTAGGGAAGTTGAAAAACTCAAGGGCCATTCCTATCTACTTATGTGGGACTAACCCATATGCATTGGCAAGATCAAGCCATATTATATTGAGTTCTGTTTTATTTCTTTTGGCTGATAGTATGGAGTTCCATATTATCTGTGCATGCTCCAGACAACTAGGGAAGCCAGGTATCCCAGCCTTTTGCACAGATGTGTTTATGTACTTGTTTTCTAGAAGAAAATCTGTCATTCGACGAGCAATGACTCCAAAAAATATTTTCCTCTCTACATTCAGGATGGATATGGGGCGAAACTTTGAAATGCCTTTTGAGTTCATTTCTTTAGGTATCCAAATGCCATCAGCCAAACACCATTCTTGCTGTACAATATTCTGCTTCCAGATCCGCTGGAGTAGGCTAGTCAGTTTCCTGAGAACGCCTGGGCAGATTTTATATAATTTATATCATGTCTCATTCATTCCAGTGGCACTACCCCGCGTGCCTTTTGAACAAAATCCAGGACTTGACTTACTTTTATTCCACTATCATCAAACATAACTGTTGGATCTCGAGGCCTTGGTAAACTATTCATAGGAGGGATTGGTATGTCTCGCATATTATCTGAATACCTCATCTGCAAGTGATTCTCCAACTCCTCTTCATGGGCATCAAGTTTGCCGCTCTTTGCTTCCACGAAAAGTTCCTTAGCAAAAGCATGCGGATTTATAAAGAAAGATCTCCGAAACTGCTGCTTTTTCATCCAACGCTTCCCTTGATTCTCAACTCTGGATATCACGAGAATCTTCCTTCTGATATTATTCATGAGTTCCTGAAGTCCTGCCCTTTCATGAATTGAAGCTTCTTTAAAACGGCGCTTTAGTAACCTTTGTTATGCTCGTAACTTTCCTTTCTGGACTTGTCGTCGGTTTGGTCGTTTTTCCTCCTTTTTCTCTTTCTTCTATATTACCGGTTCAAACCACCCAAAGAAAACGTCATGTATTATTCTACAAAAGGAACTGATCTGTTGCACTATGGGGCCCTTCTTCTTCTTCTTCTTCTTCTTCTATGTGCTCTGTCCCTTCAGGACGTAGGCGATCATGGATCTCCACGTCTCCCTATCCCTTGTGGCTCTTAGTATGTTTGCTCCTGTTGCTCCTGGCAACCCCCGTTCCGTCATCCACCTGATCAGACCCTGCAAATATGTTATCCGCTGCCTTCCTCTGTCTCTCCTTCCTTCTATCTGTCCAGTCAGCATCAGGTTCTCCAGACTCTCCTTCCTCATTGCGTGTCCCAGGAACTTCATTTGTCTCTTCCTGATGCTCAGTATTAATTTCCTTTTGGTTGCCATTCTTTCCAACACCTCATTGTTGCTTGCACGATATCCGCAGCATCCTTCTGTAGAACCACATTTCCGCTGCTTCCAGTTTTGTCCTCATTTTCGATGATATTGTCCAGCATTCACAGCCGTATTGAAGAACTGACATCACGTAGCAGTCTAGCACTCTTTTCTTCGTTTCTATTGAGATCTTCCTGTGTGTTAGTATTTTGCTCATCTTCTGGAACGCGTCCTTTGCCATGCCGATTCGCCTTCGGATCTCCGTGTCGCACTTTCCATCTTCTGTTAGAACACTTCCTAGGTACTTAAATTCTTGGACTTGTTTGATTCTGTTATCCCCCACCTCTATTTGGCATTTTGGGTTGTTTCTTTTCCTTTAAGATTGGTATTAAGGATAAAAGAAAGCTCTTTATCAAAGTTTGTCCACATAGCCTTCTGGTTACCTTTGGGCCACTGGATTCTTGGATTACTTAGGATTTCTCCAGGGTACTGTCGCTCAACGATATAAATATATCTAGATATATATAAATACAGAATAGGCTTATATAAATATAAGCCTATTTTCGAATGTTACAACATCAGTTAGTTAATAACAATATCAATGTGAAAACATTGACTTGCATAATAATAATTAACAAAATAGTATAATCAGAAACTGAATAATGTACAATACTCGCAATGTTCAAACATCAGAAAAATAGCTTAGTTCTTGAATTCATTGTAGGGATATAGAATTGAGATAATTTTGGCACCAAATTCTTTAAAAACCAGTAGAAATAAATTATAAATTAAGTAAGAGAGTTTGAGATGAAATTAGATAAATATGCTTGTGAAAAGTCTCGTAGGAAAAGGTAAACATTGCTAGTAATAACAGCACAGAACAAGTAAACTAGATCGTGGTATAGGAAAACTGGAAAACTACACAAAACTGCTGTCATATATGTGAAGAAATTAGTTGTGGAATACAAAAGCAACTTCCTGTTGCGATTATTATTCACGGACAGTAGTGCAGATAGATTAAATTCGATGGTGTATTCATTGTTATTGTTTTAGGACATAAAAAACTTTTCTTATGGAAATGAAGTGGTATGCTCAATACACATCAATAGGTTAAAGCAAGTCATCATAAACCAAAATGAAAAATATATTGAATATCGCTTTTCTTGTGTGACACTGAAAAAGTCACACTATTTTTATGATTATCGATATCTTGCTAGAGAAATAAAACAATTGCGAACAATGACGATAATATGTGTACACATAATCATTGAAATGTTTTGAATGATCCCAAAATCATTGGCAGAATTAGAAATCTGTATAAGAATGAAAACTGTTCAAGCTATATTGAATTTGGCGTGAAGATTTTTGCGTCTTTCAGGAGGCATATTATTACCTGATCCCCAACGAAAGTATTTGTTGTAAAAATATTTTTAACTTCCAGTGAAGGATCGTCAGTGTAGGGGCCTCGGTGATGCTTGGTAAATTGGCCTTGTGTCAAACACGACCGAAGTCCCCACAATTTAAATATCAGAAGGTTGAAGGTCAGATGTTGAATTTATTATCCAATTAGGATCTAGAATTTTGATTTTCACACTAACTTGGGAAATTTGCCTTGGTCTGGGTTTTTCCAAAATGTTTTTAATCGTTTGAATCCGATTTTGCGGGTGAGCAATTTTACTTTGTGTGTTTTAGTTAACTGCTGGATTATGTAGGATTTGTATCCTATAACCCCACCCGCAGATTGATAAATATTGAAAATATGCTCATGCATGTTTGTACGTATCCATGTGATTATGGTCGTTTAAAGCATGAAATAAAGGATAAGTTTGTTCTCGTTGCTGAAGATCAGATTTGCTAGTTGCGGGTTGCCATTATTGTGTGTTTTTGTTGCTATTAATCGTTGTCCAATGAGGAGTCGCTTTTTTCTGAGTTAAGGCTTGTCGACGGCGTATATAGTCGTTAATTGCAAGTAGTTTGTGTGAATTTGGAGTTTTGTGTTGTCTCTCGTAGGGTGAAAAGATAAAGAGTCGGAGTTGAGATGCGCGTGACTAGAGGTTTTGACGAAAGTGTAACCTATCAGATTGCAGTTTATTTCAGTATGTAGCATGCTCTGGTAAATTCTCGGTGGATTCCAGTGGTTGATGTGGCTGTTAAAATCTTTTAACAGATTCCAATGCTCCACGCTGAGTTTATTGCGTTTGGAAGTGTCCCTTTGTTTCGATGAGTGTGTGGATTTATCTTGGTGTTAGAAGAACAGTTGGGAAAATCTGATTTGCAAAGTTGATTTTTTAGTTGGTTAATTTTAGTGTGTTGATACCGAGTGTCGACGCGTGTTTGAAAGAACTTCGGAGACATCTGGATTTAATGTCAATTTGTTTTGGAGGTGTCAGTTATCTCCAGTATCAATAACTCAAATTTGCGAATGTCTTCTCGTTGAATGATAAAAAACGTCAGTGACTGGACGTTGTGTCACCCTTTTTCTGGAAAATCCTGGGAGAGATGACAATTGTGCTATCTAGTATGCCATTGTTAAACTGTGCAATGTTCTATGTGTGGTCGCTATTTTATGTAGTGAGAAGGTTGAAAAGTTCCTGTAGAGATAGTTGTGAGCTATCAACATTGAAAAGTAGTTCTTGTTGATGAAAAAGCTCTCTCGTTTTGTGTATAAATCTTAAATTTATTTTTACGAGAGAAAATAACATACTACTTTTGTGTGTAGTAAGCAAATTGTGATTATCACAATTCTTCTGTGTGTGTATTTTTTAGGAGTCACCATTCTGTAAGGTGCGTGTTCTTTGCGGTTTTATCATTTTGTAGAGTGAGTATTTTTAGCGTGAAGACCAATTTTGTAGGGACTTCGGTGATGCTTGGTAAACTGGCCTTTTGTCAAACACGACCGAAGTCCCCACAATTTAAATATCAGAAGGTTGAAGGTTGGATGTTGAAATGTGGAAGGATAAAATATTTCGTTTGTACATTAAAGTAAAAATTTATTAACAGAATGACAAATTTGTAAAAAGAAAAATATAAGTGAAATTTCGTTAACTGAACACTATAACATATTTATGAGAAAAAAAATGTTCATTAAGAAAATGCATGTAGGTTTGTAGCTAAAATTGTTCAAAGAGAAATGTAAGTATTTAAAATTGGTCACAGAAAGTTTAGAGATAGTAGCAGAATGTAAAGTTTTATGTTCCTTTCCCTTTTTCGGTAGGTTGGTGACAGGGTGAGAATAAAAAAAAGGGAAAACAAATAAAGAAATTGCACTAAGAGTGTCCTGTTGTTGTTGTCGTTGTTATTTTCTTTGGCGGCGTGGAGTAAAAATAAGAAAAGAAAATTGGAAGGAAAGGTCGAATGAGTTTGTGACGCGCCCTTACGTCCGGATCGGCTTCTTGAAATGTCTTTTGTTACATTGTCACAAGGTCCGTCAGCTAACCGCTCCCATATTGGACTGATTTCGACCGATCACAGAACGTGGTTTGAATAGTGAAGTTTCTCATGTTGCCGTCTCCAGCAGGCATTTTTATCTTAGGTGTGAAAAAACGTTTGACTGGCGTCGTATACCAATTTTCGACTTCCTATCCAATTAGGATACAGAATTTTGTTTTCACACTGACTTGTGAAGTTTATCTTGGTCTGGGTTTGTCCAAAATGTTTTTAGTCGTTTAGATCCGATTCTACGGGTGTGCAATTTTACTTTGTGTGTTTTAGTTAACTGTTGGATAATATAGGATTTGTATCCTATATAAGTAAAAAACAAAATGGCGGATTAATTGAATGGACATGAGGCTGAATTTATGTGTTGATATCGCGAACGAATAGACTAAAAACATAAAAATAAATAACAAATAAAAAGTGCGACTATCGAAAAGTTATCTTATCTATAAGAAGTTGATGTCTATGGTAACATGATGTTGTAATATCCGATGGTGGGGGGAAACACTAATAATTGATTCGATATTACCTTTTTCACGCTTGGATAAGCGATTCTAAGCATATTGTCACTAATATAGAATTGATTGTAGTTAAAAATCAAACATTAAAAATTGTTCAATCTTTTGCTCAAAGACTACTTCATCTAAGAACTTGTCTGATCGAGCAATGTTGACATTTTATACATTTTAACTGTTTATGTTTATTCTCAAGCATCTTAAATCTTGTATTTTTTTAATTTACAGAAGATCAGACATGATATAGTTTACATAGTGAGTAAAGCTAACAGTCTTGATGATCTTGTTCCTATCCAAGTGCTCGAAGACTGTCTTGTTGACAATGTCCTCAAAATGCTTATTGAAGATACTGAGGAGGCTAACTGGTATTTACTGGGAGAGAGCATCGGTTGCCCGTGTTCTTGAAGGTTGCCACCTCCCACATGCTTGGAAATGATTTCTACTTGAAGAAGCGGTTAAATAACTTTGCTAGAATCTGGGATAATTCTGGGTGGATATTCTAAAGGTCTACCACTGGAATTTTGTCTGGGCCTCTGCTTTTGGTGGTAGTGTGGTCGAGGCTTTTGATAAGTCTAGAGACTTCTCTTACTGAAATGAGTTTCTTGCTGATATTGTGAGATGTTGGAAGTTGGGGAAGGGAGGACCATTGTCATCTAGCGTTAAGGCAAAAATCGAGGTGGCGAGCATTGTCTTGTCTGTCGAAGAGTATATGAGCTCGAGGCCATTTATAATAGTGTGCACAATCGCTTTGCATAATTTGGTTCGTTATCTTCCAGAATTTGTGAGATCTAATTTAACTTTTTCAACCATGGCCTGGATAGGTTGCATATGTCTGCACTTGACGTTTTCCAGAACTCTCTTACAGCTGTTCTGAAAGAAGTAAGTGCCAGACTACGCCATTGCTTGCAATAGATTTTGAAGTAGTGGTTTCAGTGAGTTACGGCTTCAGCGCAATCAGCGGTAAACCAAGGCTGGCTGTTTAGATTTGCTGGAATTTGTGTGGGGGTATAAAATACTCCATCCTAGAACGTATTCATTCGGAGATTAGGGCAGCAGTTTCAGGGGCAGTATGTTTGAAGAAGGCTGGGAGAGGAGCTGCCGTTCTTTAAAGTTGTCTCAGTCTACTTTCTCATAGTGAATCAAAGGATGCTATTTGTTTTGAGTCAATCTGAACACTGATAAGGGATATGGCGTACCAACGATGGTTTGGGTAAAACTTTCGCTAAGCATTTGTCAGGTTGTTAGAAAAAGTATATGTTCGCCTGCTGTCCCGTCGCATCCGAGACTCAGGTTGGTTCTTCAATGATCTGGCTTAGCTCATATGCTGAAAATGCCATTTTTACTGTTTTGAACAAAGCCACATTGTTATCGTCTTATTTCTGTTCTAATTCTATTGTAAACTTACCAAAATTATTGTTAGATAAATCCAGGACGTCAACTCATAGTTTACACGGAATGAAAAGGTAACTAGTGTTTTGTTTTTTTGTTTTTTTTATTAAAGGCGCGGAAAGGAAAAATCTCAATAGATCACCTCATAAGTTCAAATAAAAACAAAAAAAATCTTTTGATAATTTTTAATCCCCTTTTACGTAGCGATTAAAACAAACACCCCATCACAATGGATAATGTTTTTAAATTCCTGTTACTTTCAGTTATTTATTGATGCATATTTTACATATAAGGGTGAAGTCTTTTGTTGTTGCCTCAAACATAGTTATTATATGCATTTTTAATGTCAATGTCTCAAAGGAGGATATGCAGATTTCTTTCAGATAATGACTTTTGTCATATTTGATTACTTATTAATGGATAAATAATGAAATTAATTTGAGGCCGTATGCCAATCGTATTTAATCAATGATTATGACATATCAGTATCTTCAAACTTGTAGTCACAATTTTTCGACATCCTTTTCACCCAGTTATATACTTTAGCCAGAAAAGGCTACAATCAACATCTTCTGTTGGACTCAATAATTTTAATAACCAAAATTAATTTGTGCATAAACAGAGAAGGGTCGTGTAGAGCACGTTAAAATTCAACTATGGGAAGAAATAAATAATATGCAAACAGAGAAATATGAATGGAATCATCCAACAGACCTAACAACGGAAGAAAGACAAGTTACTTCAAATAAATTAGATAAATATTTGCTGTTGTAACTGGAAAAAAATCAATAAACCACCTATCAAAGAAGAAAGGAATGAAGTAAGAAAAAATAAAATGGAAAGGAAGAAGCATTCAAGGGCCCATTTTAGATTGAAATGACGCTAGTATAAAGGCAAATAACTTACACAAAAAATACGGGAGATACAAATATAAAGAAAGAAAAATGCCACCTAATTTTTATGAACTGTCGACTCCTTACTTTGCAATATCTCTTTTTAGAGGCTTTTCATACACATTTATTATATACTTGAAGCTCTGTTTTTAAATCAAGTATCTATGCTCTTGCATTTTTTTACGTTCATACCAATGCTGTATAGAACAATAAAGACAACCAAACGTGATCTAAAACTGTACGACAGATACGATAAACCAAGTAATTGTAAATTGCTTTACTCCTAATCAGATCAATAAAGCCACTAAGACACAATGCTTTGCTGAGCGTGAGACAACGGGAATTTAGAAGACATAATATATTTTGTTTTCTTAATCTTCTTAATATTGCGTCATATTATTGAAAATAAGTATGCAAATGGTCAAACTAAGATAGATACATACATACAGACATACATTAATAGATAGATAGATAGATAGATAGATAGATAGATAGATAGATAGATAGATAGATAGATAGATGAGTGAAGTAAGAAAGGAATGATCGCAGATTCATAAAAAAAAGGGAACGTAACAGAAGCCATGGAATATTCGAAAAAAGAATTTCTTTAAGGCAAATTGATTTGTCCCATTGCATTCATTGTGAAGATTTTCAGACTTTTATGACAATTCTTAATGTATTTCGCCTTTATTTTTAGTGCTTAGTAAAGAAGAATTTTACGATGAAAGAAATGAAGTAAACGACTGTCCACTTGGAATGAGCAAGTTTGGCTTTTAAAACAATGACATTAATTAACGGATTAACTGGTGAATGAGATGAAAATCAATATTTTTGTACGAGCAACAGTAAACCAGTGAATTATATATATAGTAGCAAGCGTAAAAATCAGAACGATGTTAAGAAAAAGTCTAAATATGAAATAACTTTTTTATTTTAAAGCTTCAAACATTTTATCAAGGAAGAAAAAAGGATATGAAGGTAAATTATATAATTCCAAAATATAAAGCTCAATAAATTTATTTTGAAAAAGTTATAAGAATAATTATATAACGTTCGAAAAAAATAGATTATCAAAAACATCAGAACGATTAACAAAATGATTCTGTTATAATGGATACATCATATCCAAATGAAAATAGCGTTCACAATTCATTAGTACTTGATGTGTAAACCTTTACTTTCAATAACAGCTTGACATCTTTTGCTACATGAGCGAATTAATGTCTTGCATTCATTAACGGATATTTTTCCCATTCTTCTTTCAAATTAGTCCATAGTTCTTCAACGTTTGTTGGATTCTTTTCCTTAGCTCTTTCATTTAGTAACTTCCAAACATTCTCTATAGGATTCATGTCTGGGCTTTGAGCAGACCACTCCATAACAGTAACGTCCTCATCAGAAAGAAATGTCTTAAGAGACTTTGCTGTGTGACATGGCGCGTTATCTTGCATAAAGACAGCTGGTTGATTAATTGCAGTTCTCAAATTAGGTACAACATGTTTCTTCAATATCTCTTTGTATACAGTTGCGTTAATTTTACCGTGTAGCTTAACAAGAAGTCCTGTACCATCAAATGAAATCATGCCAAACACCATTACACTTCCTCCTCCAAATTTAACGCTGCTTTTAGTGCACTGAGACAAATATCGTTCCTTAGGACTGCATCGAACGAACCTTCTCCCGTCATAAACCAACAGGTTAAACTTTGGCTCATCGCTGAAATGAACACAATCCCACTGTTCTTCTGTCCATATGACGTGTTCAGTGGTAAATTTCAATCGGTTCATTTGATTCTTTTTAGAAATGTAAGGCTTCGTAGAGGATACTCGACCGTTTAGATTTATTTCATTAAATCTTCGGGAAATAGTGTGCCTTGATATTTTAATACCAAGGTTAGCATTAGCTCTTTCAGTGATAGTGGTTGCTGTCGCAAATCGATCCTTTTTTTATTCTTTACCAATCCATTGCAGTAATTTTCCTAAGCCTGCCAGGTGTTTTTTTTTTCGCTTCACATGACCCAGTTTCTTCAGGATTTTTTAAATACAATGAATAACACTTTTAGATTTCCCCATACTCTTTGAAATATCTCCAATCAAAAGTTTATATTCATTACGTAACTTGACTATCAGTTTTTTTAAGTCTCGATGACGTCACAGACCTTTTCGCCATACAAGAGCCAGTGAAGAGCCAGTGTAATTTAGTAAAATAGCCAATTTATATTCTTACCCTAAAAAATTCTTCAATAATGCAAAATAGTTATTAGATGCTATGGATTTATTTAATCGTTCTGATGTTTTTGATCATCTATTTTTTTTTTCGAATGTTATATAATTATTCTTATAACTATCAAAATAAGTTTATTGAGCTTTATATTTTGGAATTATATAATTTGCCTTTATATCCTTATTTTTCCTTGATAAAATGTTCTACGAAGCTTTAAAATAAAAAGTTATTTCACACTTAGCCTTCTTTTTTTAATATTTTTTTGTTCTTGTTTTGATGCTCGTTACTATATATATATATATATATATATATATATATATATAGCAACAAGGATAAAAAAGAAAGATAGGGAGAGTGTACGCGTGAGAGAGAAGCTGTTAGTAATGTTCAATTTTTCCGAATAAACCATTGGTTATATAAGTAGGATTGCTTGTAGTTATATGGGTGATATCGATTTTGAAAATAACCAGTTGATTCCACATGTTTCCTAGAACAGATTTTATGAGATGAATGACAAATTGTATTCTTCAAAATTAAATTAAGCAACCAATGTTGGTAGAATTTTCGGGATATATTTGTATTTAAATGGTCAAATATCGTGTGATTTTCACATTGTAATATCTCGTTAGGTGATCATATGTATGGAAAATCCATAGGTAAACGGCGGTTGGGAGGTAACTGAAACATGTCAGGACGACTAACATTGCAGTTTCTTCTTTATATTTTACCAAGAAGTTCTACATTCATATCAGAAGCACCAGATCGGGTGGGTTAACAATATTCAATGCAAGGACGAATTGTAGACTTGCAAGACATCTCCTGGCGAAAAATATAACAAAACTGCCTACCAACTTTCCTAACAGCAGACCAAGCAATTGATTCAATATAATCTTTCTACTTCATTTCAGCAAAAAATGATGTCCGAGAAGGTGCAAGGAGTCACATTTCTGGGGGTTTACATTCTGGTGGAGGGCAAAAATGGTTCTCCCAGAGGATTAAAAGAAAGCAGTTTCTTACTAGAGGTTTTAAAATTAGCAAGCCATTTTTTCTCGTACTTAACAAGAGTGGGTGTTTTTTTTTTTTTAGATCAGCTGTCAGTTTGAACTTACCTGAACTAATGACGCTTATCATTAAGACAGGAATAAATAGTTACGTCATCACCGTAGATACCGAGTTGAGAAATAATGACATCGGAAATATCGTTAATGAAATTTAGGGACAACGGATAGGGAACTGAATTTAGGAGAGTGGTCGTTCATTTCGTGATTTGATAAGGACCAAATCAGGGTCTAGTGATAAGCAAATACAGAAATTTCATTGTCTGGAAAGTTTTGTAATTGACTTCCGAAGATGTAACACAAAAATCTTAAGTCGCATTTCAATAGTAAATTCTGCACTCTAAAAGTTAAATAAAGTATTACAAAACAAGTAAAATTCATTAGAAACAAAAAGGAGTGCAGAACTATTATCTAATATCAACGTTGAAAAATTTCTCACGTGTTTTCAGGAGACTTGAGGCAACAGATATTTGGTTATATAGAAGAATGCTGATAATATCATGGACGAATACTGTGAGCAACGAGAATGTTTTAAGGAAATCAGGTTATTTCAGAAAGAGAGTCCTTTTAAATGTTCAATTATAAAAGTTAGAAACCTCTAAGAACACATAGCCCAGTAGATTAATCCAGTGATTTAATCCAAAGAATTGTGAGTTCAATGCCTGGCTTCTGCAGGGGTGAACAAATAACTTAGAGATTTGAAGTAAAGAGAGGTAACTAAGACATCCAGAAGTAGCATGACATATGGAACGAGAACAATATACTCCAGTGATCGAAATCAATGGTTCGTTCCAATCACCTGAAAAAGGCCGGAGCGTACAACGGCCGAAACGTCATGAATATAGCAATAAAGATGAGAACGGCAGTCCGAACAATGTAACTAATGTAAATAAAAAGAAGTATAAAAGTTAGAAACTGTTAGCTTAAATTATATTTAACAAAAATATCTGAATAATATGTTGCTTTTCTTTGTTTTCTATTTATTTACTTTTTATTTATTTATTTATTTATTCTACAGTGAGGTTCACCCTGTACAAGTTTCGGGAGTCACTGTAGTGATCAGGAAAACATCCTCTTATACAGATCCTGGGAAAAAGCTGCTTGAGTGGAACTTACTTCCCACTAATAAAATACTAAGGGAATGATGGCGATTCGCTACAATACACGTAGCATGGTGGATCCGAGCCGTGAAGGTTAGAACTGATGGAATTAAGGAATGTAGTTCGTCTGAGAACTTGCTACATGATGAGAGTGAGAGGCTTGCAGCATCTCGTCTTTGAAAGATGGGTTGCAGGGTGGAAAATAATTTGTAGCTTACGCAAAAACACCTTATAACTCTATCGAGACAGGAAAGAATTCGGCACCTCCTACTCAGATATGACAACAGTACACTATTTTAAGCATGATCTGGCTTTTGTAGAGGTAAAGATACAAGAACCGATCATTGTTTCTCGAGTTTAACTTGAGATGTGGGTTGAGTGTGAGTTTTAATAGTCACTTAATCAATTCATCGTGACTAGTGGGAGTATAGGTTTTCGATCGGCGATGATGGATTGTAACTAATATTGCTAAACCACTGTGATTTTGTCTAGGCCAGTGGCTTTCTTAGGGTCAATGTTTTGATAAGTCTTGAGATACCCCGGCCTATGATGAAAATACTATTGATTGAGCCAGTGAAATGGTGGAAGTCTGAGTATTGAGTATTAAGTTAGAGGCAAAAATTGAAGCGAAGAGCTTTGCCTTTCTCTCGATGAGAATATGACATCGGGCCCATTTTTAATAGTGGAAACAGCTGCTTTGGCTTTATTCATAATTTGGTTGGTGTTCTTCCACAACTCTAGGGATCCGATTTGTTTGTTTTCAACACTGGCCTGGACTGCTTGTGCATAGCTACGCTTTGCATTTTCCAGAACTTTCTTGTAACGATTGCGGCCGGTTGTGAATGCATTAAGAGTCAAACTACACCGCCCCTCGCGATAGATATTAAAGTAGTGGTACCAGGACTGGCTGTTTGTTTTTTGCTGGAAAGGATCCATTCTGGAGACGAGAGTAGCAGTTTTGGAGGCAGCATGCTTGAGAGGATGAGAGAGGAGATTCCGCCATATAGGATCTAACACTGTAGCAAAGAATTGCCCTATGGAAAGGTAAATCAGGGGATGCCTTTGGTTTGAGATCAATTTGGACACTGATGAGCATTTTTCATGGAAGCATGTGAGGGAGAGGTCAGGAGGTTTGCTTGTTGACTAGTTTGGTCAAGGATGTGGGTGGGTTCTTCGATGATCTGAGCTAGTTCGTAGGCGACGGAGAAGTCTCTGTAACATATGCCTTTTTATCAGTTTTATTCGAGTAGACTAAGTACTCTTTGTGGTGAATATTGAGGTCACTACAGAAATGAAAGCTAGCCGAGGGAAATTCTGTAAGGAAACTCGATCGAAAATTTGTGTCCCATCGTCCTGAAAATGATAGCGAAAATGAATGTGGTGCTATGGATAAATACTAAACAGAAGGACATATTAGGGAAATCAGGGTCCTCGAGTTTTGGGGGTTTTTTTTTCGTCCCCTCCCTAAAGAAATCTAACCTTAATGTACGAGCCGATTTCGTGGCAGTAGTGATTTAGGTGATTGCGTTTGGTTATTAGGGGTGAGTATCCCAGAATTGCGAGCTCCTTCAGAGGAATTGAGTCATTCATACCTGTTTCAAACAGAAATAGGAGGTCTCTTTTGACCTAAAAAAAGTGAAGTTCTACCTTTGGGATGCTGGAATCTAAACTCCTCACAGTAGAAGATGGTATACCTGGGGTCTACTTTTTTAAGTTGGTTTTGCTAATTTTGTTCATTTCAATTGAATTCATGTGTGGAGATCTAAACTTTGCACCTTTAACAAATCATTTGAAGAATCTGTCTCTGAACATAACGCTTTTCTTTTAATAAGATGGATGAAATGTGTGCAGAATTGAAAGAACCCTGGTTTTATCTACTATATTAGAACATAAATGATATTAAAGATCTCTGTGTCCATTTTAAATCTGTAAGTTCTGCAAACAACTTTTAATTTAATCGATGAAAATCGTTACTAAATGAGAGGAGGAGTCAAAATCCAAATGATTTCACAAAGAGAAAAACATTATGGATGCTTATTACTGAGTAACAAAGGTAATCACGTTCACACAGTTTGATTTTCTGCAAGCTGCATGATTTGAAATCGCTGAGTGGATGGTACTAAGGAAGAATTTGTAATTAATATCGTTGTTAAATTCTGAGAGACCTAGAAATCCTGCCATGCGTCATCATTGGTAGCCACGGTCTTAACAATGTAATATATGCAGATGACACAGTGCTGATAGTAGGCACAGACATAAAACTACAAAACCTCCTACAGAATGTATCGAAAGAAAACGAGAAGGAAGGATTAAATATAAACTACAAGAAAATTAAATGCATGGTCATCAACAAAAAGATGAGCCCTAAATGCAAATTACAGGTCGGGGATACTAAAATGAATCTGGTACATAAATTTAAATACCTAGAAAGTGTTCTGACAGAGAACGGAAAGTGCAACATTGAGATTCAAAGACGTATTGGGATGGCCAAGAACGCATTCCAAAAGCTAAGCAGGGACAGGAAAATTTCGTTGGAAACAAATATGAGAGTACTAAACTGTCCTCCTATATGGAATGGAATGTGGTTCTACCGGTGTACGCTGAGGGTACTATGGACCAAACATATGAGAAGCGACAAGGTTTGGGATAGAATGGAAAGAAAAAGCAAACTTATACTTAACATCATGAAGAGGCTGTTAAAATTTCTGGAGCAAATAATTAGGAAGGAGGGCTTGGAGAATCTGATACTCAGCGGGAACGAGGGATATAGGGAAACAGCGCTTGACAAAATTGATGAGCTTAAAGACGGCGCAGCAGGGTTTGGGAGAAATAACAACACAAAATATATTAAGATCCACAAGGAGCAGTAAGGTCTTGAGAGCCATGACCACCTATGTTCTAAAGGACACGGCACATAAAAAGGACACGGCACATAGTTATGGCTAAAAGAATTATTTTATTTATAGAAATAGTGTGGAGGGTTCATTGATTCGGCTACAAGCTGTTCCGAGTAGACAATGCCTTATCGGCATATGTTTTCTCTCATTTTGTTGTGGTGTTATATAGGTTGGGCTGGAGGTATTTGATGAGTTATGTGCCCCAGAAGGGTGTGTGGAAGAATGATCATGGGCATTCTGGTGTATGTTCGTTGTTGGCTAGGTCGACCTGGTGATAGACTTGTTTTAGGAGAGCATTTTCTTACACACCATAAGCTTCCGGGTCATCGCTTGCGATTTCCCTTCTATGTAGTATTTACAGGTGGATGTTGGGATGACGGCCAGTAATCGCGTAGTGCGGGGAAACGAAAGTGGTGCTGTTGACCGTGGTGTTCATAGATGATGGACTCGAGGATGTCTGTTCATTCGCAGTTTCTGTCATCGCACAACATATAGAGGACGTTATTCATTGTGCGATATTGCCGCTCGATATTCCCCGAGCTTTGCGGTCGCCAGGGACAGTGAAGTTCTCGTGAGATGGACATCTAGTTGCGTAGTTGCTGGCGTTTTTTGCTGTTAATGGGTGGTGGCCGACTTTAGGGTAGTCAATATACTGTTTACGTCGACTTGAATCTCCCCTATCATGTCATCGGATGTGTTAGTTCAGTTTTTAGATTTATGCGTGCTCTAACTGAATATGCAGCTGTTCTCGTCCGTTCCGCTCCAATGATCAGTTGAAAATCTTTTATCTCACCTGCCACGTTGTGAATTCTGATCTAAGAGGAAATTACGGATCTGCAAAAAAGGACGGCCATTTTCGTACTGTCTTCTCAACAACAGAAATCAATAGGTGATTGGGTGCACATGCAGAAACAAGAGAAACAGGCGAGAACAAAAAATTAACAAGGCCAGCCTATGTGGACTAATTATTATATTGTAAGTATATCTGTATATCAAGAGAGAGAGAGAGAGAGAGAGAGAGAGAGAGAATAGTAAATACAATTTTTAAATAAGAACTAAAAATAAAATACATTCCAAATTTTTCAGTAGCCACAAAACTACTGCTGCTGTGACTGTTGTTATTAGCGTGTTTTCCGCGTCACTTCACGCATTTTTCGTCTGTATGACTTATGTTTCTCTTCTCTTCTTTGATTTTCAAATCCATTGTTTTTATTGAAACTACTTATATAGCACCGAGTGGGGAAGACGTCCGAATGTCTTCCCATTAAAATATAATGTCAATTTCATTTATCTGGTTTGGCTCAATCGCTCACATTTCCCGCCATGCCGGCTCCACTTCGTTGGCATTATACATTCACTTTATCAGCATTAATTACAATTACATCCTCACGTGGGTGAACTTTTTAAAAGTTTTACCTATGATTTCAGAATTTGGTCAATAGTTTCCTTTTTTTCTCCGATAGAGGAGAAGGAGAGAACAACAGACAATGAGGAAGAAAGATGAACCGGGGTTCTCTCCTCTCGCAGGCCATCTGTCTTGTGTTTCGATTCTCTACCTCTCTCAGCCACCCCAGCGTTTATTTCCTCCCCCTCTCTCTCTACCCCTCTTAAGAAAAAAAGTATATTTTTCTGGGAAGAAAAATATATACACACGGAGACATTTTCCAAATATCTATTTCTGGGTTCAAATCCAGTGTCCGTCGATATCCGTTTAACGTGCGTGCATAAGGAACGCTTGCAGTGTTACATTACTAACCTACCTTTTCTGTCATTTACTTGTATATGACACAAGCCCCATCCCATGTGAATGGGTTCTGTAGCGCATGCAAAACAAGTCTCCAAATTAAGTGTTCATGATTGTTTTTTTCCTTTATATCTATCTATCTATCTATATATATATATATATATATCTTTTCGCATGCATAAAAGTTCCAAAATTAGGAATTCATGATTCGTTTTACTTTTTTTTTTTTTTAAGTTTTTCTTTTTTTTTAATTAGGAACACCGAGGCTCGAATCGCCACTGCAACTATGGTTCCTTCCAACATAATGTTCTATGTTACATATTCCAAATTTATTTATTTTATATATATATATATATATATATATATATATATATATATATATTTCGCATGCATAAAAGTCTCAAAATTAAATGTCCATCGTTCGTTTTCGTTTTGGTTCCTTCCAACATAATTTTCTATACATAAATAATCCTTACTTTTCTCTCTCTTTATATATTTATATATATATATATATATATATATATATATATATATATATATATATATTTCTTTTTCGTTTTAAATTTAATTTTCCACTTCACTGCCCGTCCTTTTTACTAAATCTTTTTCTCTGGATAAGTGTTCGTTTGGTGTTCACGTCCCGCACTCCTCAAGGGATCATGAATTCCTGCTTTGCATCTGAAGGGCGTTCGATCATTTCTATTTCAGGGTGGCTCTGGCTAGAAACACCCACCTAACCTTCAATATCATCTGCTGCACCTGCCAGCTTATCCTTTTCTATGTTTTTTGTCACTCCTCAGCACTTATATTGCTGAGACTACAGATAGTACTACTACTACTGCCATGCTTAATACAGCTGACCAGCCTAAAATAACCTTATTTTGCCACATAGAGCCCTTATTTTCAATGATGCTCAGTTCATATTTCAAACGATTCAATTTGATCTCCTTAACTGCTTCTAATATGCTGGTCAGATTTCTGTCATTTCATCGCTTGCATTCATTTCTCCCAAACTTTTGAACGCCCCCTTTTCCTCAAGACTCTTCATGCCACGGGCAAATGTCTGTTATTAATTGATTTATTCTCCTCCAAGTTCTGAGTCAGTTCTACCCTTGTCACATTTAGTATAATTACGATCTCTCTAGTTTCCTGGGATAATTTCATTTGATCTCTTTCGATCTCGTTTATTTTTCTTTTAACGGCTCTTATGCCCACTTCCGAGACCATTCCAGACAGCACACTCAAGGCTTTTCTTATTATCGGCAACACAGATTTCTTGTTTCTAGTTTCAAGTAGTCCTACCCCTTCTAGTTAATCGCTCACCTCTCTTCACTGGGTCTCTAATTTTGTCGCTTTCTGATTCAGTGAAAACAGCAACTCACAGTATACTTCCTCATTCATATACCTCTTGGCTACCAACGCTCTACTCTGGTGTAAGTTATATATTTCCTTCGTTCGCTTGCCCATCAATAGGCTGTACGGTTTTTAACGGAGGAATGCCTCAACCATTCAACAGGGAGCAGCGGTGGTGAAGGCCGTCCACCACCACAGCTTAAAGCGCCAACCCGAACACGTGCCAGCGCCATCGGCCACAGAGAAGCATAAGCTCAACCACGCCGCACCCACACCAGCAACCTAGGTTCTCGGTGGGGTTCATTCCATCTGCTTACTCTTCCCCATTTCATTTGGGCTAAGAGGCCATTCTAACTCGTAATTTCAGAGGCAACTCTCACCTTCCTTCAACTCTCCTTTCCTCTCTCCACCCTCTCTGGAGATACGCGAGGGGTACCTCATCATCAGCTTCCCAATCTTCCTTCCATCTTTCCTGGAGTCGCGCTATGTTTACCTCGTCATCTGCCTTCCAATCATCTTTATCTTCATTGGGGTCTGAGCGGGGCTGTGTGTGAGCCTCGCTTGGAGCAGTCTGCGGTTCCGTTTTCTTCCTCTGAGTGGATCTCCCTAGAGCTCTGATGTTTCCAGAGCGTTCCTTGGCCTCCTTGGAGGTCTCATTACCCGGATGGTAGACTCTAGCTTCTTCATCTTCACTCTTACTTTCTCTTTCTAAATCCACGTCCTATGGAGCCACCAAAATCGCTCTCCTCTTCGGTCTTCGGTGTGGTCAGGTTCTCGACTAGTCCACTCGTTTAGTTTGGCCAAATTTAAATCATTGGTGTGGACCACTCTTAATCATGCCTGCTTGTCACCTCGATAATTCGATAGTATGGTCTATTTTGCCGTCTCTCACTTAAATTTTATAATAAACCGGATCTCCAACGCTAAATTCTGATGTTTTACGGTCCTTATTAACCTGATCGTTCCTTCATTTCTGGGCCCGAGCGATCCTCCTTCTGGCCTGTACAAAAAGCTGATGCTGCTTCTCTATTATTTGCTTCTGCTGTTCTACTCCCATGCATTTCCTCCTAGGTTTCAACAGATTATCCATGGGCAGCACTACATCTCTCCCAAACAGTACGGGGAATGCTTTGAGGTCTCGTTGACCATAAACCTCACGACCGTCAGAACTTAGATTAAGCATAGGTCCCAGTTCTCCCGGTCCTCTCTGAGCAACTTTGTTAGAGCGCCAGACAGGTTTCTCTCATTGTCTGGTTTACATTTTCGGATCCATTATTGGTGTCCCCCATATCTTTGATATATCTCTCTCAACAACAAGCCGGACACCGTCCCGGCTGTCTATCGACCTCCACCAGGGGGCTGTCCTGGTCCAAATGCTTTGTGCCTAACATGTCACACAGCGATCGACATGGGCTACCACCTCTCTATATAGCCATGGCCAGTAGTAGTTTCTACCGCTAGTTTTATCCACTCCCATATGACCCAGTTTCTCGTAAGTCTGATTTAATATTTCGGCCCTCAACACGCTAGGGACCACCAGTCTGGTCCTCGTTTCCTCGTCTCTCCCTGATACGCAATATAATAGGTCATCGTTTATAAGATATCTGTTGGCCTTTCGCGCTTCAGTCTTCTCTCTGATGGTGGTTATCTCTTCGTCATTCTGTGTTGCCCTATCTCGGCCCAGTGAGGATTCCCGTCCGGCTCAGAGTCTCCCTCCGATTCTTCCTAAAACACCAGTCGGTTTTGCACCCTTTGGGCATTTATTACATTAACTCAGTACCCCTTATCATTCACTCCATTCTCCAGCTCCACCTAATCAGTCTCTAATTTCTCTGGCATCCAGGACAACAGGTCCACACAGTTATATCCACTTAGCTTTAATGCCCACTGCTGTATTTTCTTGTTCGTCGAATCTGCTTCAAGCAGATATTTGAGTGGCTGGTGATCCGTCTTTATCGTAAATACGACGCCACTCAGGTAATGGTCCAGCTTTTGCGCAGCGTACATTATTGCATAGGCCTCATTCTCTATCACAGGCCACCGCAGCTGTGTCTCAGAGAGACGGTGGGACAGAAAGTAGATTGGCACTTCTTCGGGTATCCCAGGACCTGTGAGAATGTCGTCTAGGTACGCCATGGCGGAGCCTTCCAGCCTGCTCAATACTATCGACATTAACTGGAGAACACTCCGGGAGCGTTGGCTAGGCCGAAAAACATGACCCGAAAGCTGAACAATCCTAGGTGGCATGCAATGGCGGCCTTCACTCAGTCGTTCTCACATAATGCGATCTGCCAATACCCAGACCTCAAATCCAGGGTTAAAAAATACCGGGCCCTACTAGTAGGGCCAATATGTCATCTATTCACGGTAATGTCGCCGCTAAGGCTTGGTTATCGCGTTCAACTTCCTAAAATCGACGCAGAACCTGTTGCCTCCATCCTTCTTTTCTATTATCACTACTGGGAAGCTCCACTGAGAAATGGATCGTTCTATAATGTTCGCTTTCAACATATCATTCATCGCTTCTTCCACTGTAGGGCCTAAATCGAATTAGAGGGTGGTCTCCTGTCTCTATTTTCATCCTGACATCTGAGTCTGGCCCAGGTCCTCGTCTGAATTAGCCACACTATCTCTATTCCCCTCTAACAGGCACACCATCTTCGCCTTGCGCTCACTGGGGTCTTCTACGTCACCCTCCTTATTACAGGGGTGCCTCCTACCACGGGACCTCCTATCTGTCAGTCTCACCTGGATGACCTGACGCACCGGCCTTGCCAGTCCCACTTCAGTTCCCTTCTTGATATTCACTGTCTGAGCCGACGTGTTAGCCATTACGAGAGGCAACGTCTCGCCTCTCTGTGCCAGCGATTCATACAAGGATATTCCATCCTCACTGTCGTAATAGCTGGAGACTGGTTAACCTGGGCATAATGTATGCTTTATGGCTGGTCCCCATCTCAGCAATTCTTATAGGTAGTAACGCCATTCCTATTGCTCATTGAAACAACCCACCTGACTTATGAATATGTCAGGTCTGCTAATACGCCCCATTCGTCCAAGCCGACCCTAGCATTCGGCTCTGATGAACGTGATTGCGGCACCTGTATCTGCCAATGCCCTCAGTCTTCTACCTCTCATCCTTATGTCACAGGTGAGCTCTGTTTCTGCCGTCAGACGAGCGCCTCAGTTTCCCTGGTTTCGCCCGTTCGCCACACAGCAGACTCGACCTCGGCGCCGGTAAGGGAGACTGACTGTCCTCGGTCTTCCAACTTCTGAGTTCGTTACTGTCCCCCTTCTAGGCGAACGAGTAGGGCGGGTGTCTGGTATGTCGCTCCATTCCCCTTTCCCATCGCTGTTCCACTTCTGGGGGTCAGTCCCCGATTTCATAGCATGCCCCCCGTATCTTCACTCTTGCTTCTTCGAGTCCCCCCTCCCACAGTGAGACCACTCTTTGGGACCTATTCTACCCATCTTTCTGAGTTCATTCGTTCCTCCATTTTTCCCGAAAAACTTACTTGATATACCCTAGCGCCCCGCCTCACCAACACCTCCTTTCCCGTCGTAATCTACTTATCGGGACCATCCTGCTTCTTACTTACCGCTGGGGGCCCCTTGATCGTTTCCCTGAACCAGCGGCTTGGGGTTGGGCCCAGATTTACTTCCCGTCGGCTCTTTGGATCCCCGCGGTATTTTCGTTTGATCGCCCCAACGTGCCGGGTATTCCTTCACTCTATGGTCCTGATAACCGCAGGACCAGCACACTAACCCACTCTGCCTATGGGAGTGTACGTACCACCCTTGTCTTCCTCCCACTGTTCTGGACTGTATCGGCCCGACACTGGGGCCCACAAATAGGTTGGGGGCTTTTCTTTAACTCGGCTTCTTTTCTCGCCGATTACTTCATCTATGCCCTAGCTATTCCCAATTCAATTTTTCTCCCAGAATCTCTCTCCATCAAACGCCAGATCGACCATCCTTTCCAGTGTGGTAGGGGCTCTTTGTGTGACATCCCTGCTGATGTCGTTGTCTCGCACCGTTCGCAAACAGGTCTGTCAGCTAAGCGTGTGTCACAGCTACTTCTCTGGCTGTATCGTCGCGATAGGCCATCTGTGCCAACTCGGCTATCCTATCCCTCAGCTCGATTCCTTCTCTCCTAGCCGGATTTGCAACAGCGCACGAGCTGCGTCTATGGCGGTACGCTCCGTTGCGTACTGTCTTCTTAGGGCGCCCTTCACCTGCCCCCAGTCCCTGGTTTGTTTTTTCTCAAATAGCCTATTCATAAATCGGGACACGACCCCCGTCGCTTCCTCATAGGCTAACAAAACCAGCTCCCGGTTCGATAAGCTATATATGGTTCTCTTCCTTTCTAGTCCTACCGGCCAATCATTTAATTCCGTGGGGTTCCCCCATAACCTGTGACCTTGATACCGCCCATTAGATTCCTAAATCGAAGGGCCACTTCGGCAGAGAGAGAGAGAGAGAGAGAGAGAGAGATGGATGGAGAGAGAGAATATTTCCCCCTTTTTTTTACGTCACGCGTTCTTCGTCTGTCTGACGCACCGACGACTTGAGTCTCTCTGACTTGATTTTCAAATCCGTTGTGTTTTTGTTGAAACTGCTTCAATATGGCACGTGGTGGGGGAGACGTCTGAATGTCTTGCCATTAAAATATAACGTCAATTTCATTTCTCTGGTTCAGGTCAATCGCCCATATTTCTACCATGCTGGCTCCACTTCGTTAACTTTACCAGCGTTAATTACAATTACATACCTACGTGGGTGGTCTTTTACAAAATTTTACCGATAATTTTACAATTCGGTCAACAGTTTTCTATCTTTCCCCGGTGGAGATGAAGGGGAGAACAACAGAAAATGACAATTTTTACTCAAAAAATTAGAGGAACACTTCGAAAACACGTCAGATCTAAACAGGAAAAATGATCAAGAATATCTTTCCTTATAATAAGTAGGTGATGTATTAGTAACAAAATGATGCCACAAAATTTGATAGAAATGAAAATGATCACCCTATATAGGGAGGAAATCAAAGACACCCCAAAAATAAAAGTGAAAAATTGATGTAGCAGACTCGTCTATTTTGCCAAAGTGTCATTTAGAAACTCAAAATGATTCTCAGTAGTTTGTGAACGTCGAGATATACTAGGGGATCTCCTCCCAGATCTGAACCAAGGCATCACTGAGCTCCTGGACAGTCTGAAAGACAACCTGGCGGTACCGGATGGACCTAAACGTAATGTCCCAGAGGTATTCTATTGGGTTTAGGTCGGGTAAACGTGGTGTCCAGTCAATGGTATCAATTCCTTCATCCTCCAGGAACTGCCTGCATACTCTAGCCACATGAGGTCGAGCATTTTTCGTGGACCAGGAGGAACCCAGATCCCACTACACCAGCGTAGGTTCTGACAATTGGTCCAAGTATTTCATCCTGATACCTAACAGCAGTTAGTGTACCATTTGTGCGTCCATCCAGGGATATGCCTCCCCAGACCATCACTGACCCACCATCAAACAGGTCATGCTGAATGATGTTGCAGGCAGCACAACGTTCTTCACGCCATCTCCAGACCCTTTCACGTCTGTCGCATGTGCTCAGATTGAACCTGCTTTGATTGGTGAAGAGCACAGGGTGCCAGTGGTGTAGTTGCCAATTTTGGTGATCTGGGTAGTGAGCACCCTCATGGAGCCTGTTTTTGATTGTTTGGTCAGAAACATTAACAACAGTGGCCTGCTGGAGTTCATTTTGTAGGGCTCTGGCAGTGCTCATCCTGTACCTCCTTGCACAAAGGCACAGATACCGATCCTGCTGCGGGTTTAAGAATCTCCTCCATGCTCCTTGGACTGTGCACTGGGAGACATAGCAAACCTTCTTGCAACGGCACGAACTGATGTGCCATCCAGGAGGAGTTACATTACTTGTGCAACCTATATAGCGTCCAGGTACTACACCATGCTATCAACAGAACTGCTGATCAAGCACAAATGAAAAACTACAGCAGTAGAAAGTCAGTCAGTAAAAAATCAGCCAAAAGAGATGAGAAGGGAAAATAAGTATCAGTGGCTTCAACCATTCCTGTTTTTTTTTTTTGGGGGGGGGGGGGGTCTCATTGTTGACCCTCTGAAGCACCTGTTGTTGATTTCATTAACAACAAAGCAGCTGAAACTGATGAACAACACCCTCTGCTACTTAACTGACCAGATCAATATTCAAAAGTTTGACTGATAGGTTGTTCTACTCTGATTAAAAGTGTTCCTCATTTTTTTTTAGCTGTGTATATATCTGCGCCTCCTAAGAAAAGTAAAGACTTGATTTTTCTGAGAAGAAAAAATATATACACACAGATATTTTCCAAATATCTATTACTGGGTTCGAACCCAGGGTCCGTCAATATCCGTTTAATGTGTGCATATAAGGAACACTTACAGTGTTATAGGTTAAACAGTAGCCTTTTGTGTTCTTTTCGAAGAGTTCGAAAGAAGTAAAATTTCTGTCATCCATATTCCTCTTGCTGCACACTTTTGACATTATTGTTATAAACAAGTGTATGGTTGCAAGAAGAATTATGAGTGAGGCAGATGTAAATTTATTTCGTTTTTTGGATAACTACAGACGAGTGGTTTACGAATTTGGTTGTTCTTAATTCTTAGCTGGTTGGCGTCAGATGTTGGTATGAATTTTTATTAGTCTTGCCGTCTGTCATTGTATGTAATGTTTACGAGAATATGTGTGGTTCCCCAAAGAGGTTTTCCTTAGAGAGAAGGGGATGGAGGGTTGAGAGATGAGGAAAGGGAACAAATATGTGTCGCTCGGAGAGTGAGTTGTGTAGTCGTTAACTCTCTGATGTTCTCTCTTTCCTTCCGTAGTAGTAATCGTTGCTCTTCTTTCTTCCTTACCGACAATGTGTGAAGAAGAGAGATAAGGACTTGGTGTGATGGTGGGTGAGAAGGTAAGACAGGGATGTTGTTGAACAACCAGTTGCGTACCAACCTGTAAGCGCTTCTGACGAATTCAACTTTATCGGCGATTTATATAGCGAAACCAAAATTCACGTAGGCTTGTTAGATTTCTCAGATTTTGTTTCTGGATATGTTTCTCAGTTTTCTCAAACGGTGGTTAATATTTTCACATATATGTGTGAGGAAAGAAAAAATTTGTGGTGTTAGCGATCTGGCTGTGCGGACCAATCACGTCCATTTACGGACCAATCCAACAACAGTATTTAGCAAGCGGAACTCGCAGCCTTTTTTAATGGGTTTCTGAGACAGAATGTAGACATCCAATTCGAAGCCGGAATTGTATGTGTGCTACGCAAATTTGAGTGTTTTCAGTAAGTGGCTGTAAATCAGGAGATGTGGCATTCAGTTTTAGAACAGTATATATGTTGTTAGGTTTAACAGTGTGTATGTGTATGCTTATATTAATATATAGATATATTGTCTTTATGTATATGTGGATGGTTCTACAAAAAGATGTAATTAAAAGAGTGATAGAAATTAAAAGTATATACAGGGTCTTATTTGTTCATGTAAGTATGAAAATGTTAATGATAAATATATTTTATTCAAATATTATTGGATAAAGAAAATCTCTTTCATTAAGTAAATAGACAAATATTTTATTTTCAACATTTAGCTTTATTGGAAATATTTATTGTTGTTTCCATTACTTTCCAGGCAACTTCATCATTTTCTCTTCTCGGAGATTTGAACTTTCTTACCAACCAGCTGCACTAAGTTATTTTTCAGTTGTAAATTTTCACTTAGAATTGTGGTGATACCGACCGAGCAAAAGCGAGACCGGATGTTGGCTCTATGCCGACCAGAAAGCGAATGAACAAAACTCGTCGTCGCGCATCCGAATTTGCGCAGATCAGAAAATATCCTAAACCAGCCAAAATCAAACCACCTAAATCCCTTAACTTTTCTTTTACTAATATCCGGGGCATTCGTACTAACTTTCCTCCACAAAAAGTCCCCGGACATCCTAGCACTCTGTGAGACTAACCTCAACCCATCAATTCCCTCCTCTGACTTCTCCATCCCTGGTTATCTCCCCCTCTTAAGGAAGGACTCCACTGTCTACATGCATGGGCTGGGGGTCTACGTTAGTGAACACCTCCCCATAGCTAGGGTGACTTCACTCGAATCTACTGACCACCAATATGTATGTCTCCGTCTGTCTCTCCTCAGTTCGGTTAGTAACCTATTCTTTCTTTACCGTTCTCCCTCCTCTCCTGACTGTTCCATTCTAGATAGCATTTCTGACAACATAGATAAGGCTATTTCCTACCACCCATTCGCCCACATATTTGTATTCGGAGATCTTAACGCCCACCTCTCTGAGTGGCTTAAAGACTCTATTACTGATCCAGCGGACATCCACGCCATGTACTTTGCTATTTCCCAATCCCTTACGCAAGTGGTGGACTTCCCCACTCGCTTTCCAAGCACTCCCTCTGGACACTCCTCGCTAATAGATATATGTTTTACCTCTGCACCTGACGCCTGTTAAGTCTCGCAGCTTTGCCCTCTCGGCAACTCCAACTATGCTGTTGTTTCTCTCAACATCTCTTTCTACTCTCACTCCCCCCAGGAGCCTCCTACCTATAGGACCCCCTACTGCTACCAAAAAGCTGACTGGGATGCCTTTCGCGATTTCCTCTGCGACGTCTCTTGGGGAAAAGTGTTTGATCTCCCAGTTGATGACAGTGCCTCTGAGGTTTCTTCATGGGTGAAAGCTGGCATTGATGCCTTCATACCTACCAGGAAGTATTGTCTAAACCTCTCCGTGGTTCTCTCCTGCCTGTTCGGTCGCCATTGCCCACAGAAACCATTACTTCCGACTTTTCCGGAGACAGTCATCTGATCACAATAGGCGCCTATTTACGTCTGCTCGTAATGAGTGCAAGAGAATCCTGAATGGTGCCAAACGGTTGTTTGCTGAGAGAATGCGACAGTGCATAGCTGACCGCAAGTTCGGCTCCAAGGACTATTGGCGGTTATGCAAACGGGTGCTGAACAATAGCAAATCCTCAATACCTCCTTTAATCAATGAATTTGAGGTTCTCACGTCATCTGCGGACAAAGCTGAGTGCTTTGCTCGCAGATTCTCATCCAACTCCACATTTGACTCATCTGGAGTACACTCACCCGACTTCCCTATTAGAACTGAGGCCAAACTGTACGACGTATATATTATCCCAACAGTAGTATCCCGAGTAATTTCAAAACATGACCCCATAAGGCAAGCAGTGGTGATGGAATCCCGGTGATAGTCCATAAGAGGTGTGCTCCTGAACTCTCCCCTGTCCTCTCTAAACTGTATAATTACTGCCTTTCTGCTTCCTGTTTTCATGCATGCTGGAAGTTCTCTTCAGTCATTCCTGTATTTAAGAACTCTGGTGAACCATCCAACTATCGACCTATCAGTCTTCTACCAATTTTCGGGAAACTGTTCGAGGCCATAATTAATGCTGAAATAGTTCAACATCTTACTGCCCACAAACTCTTCTCTGACAGGCAATATAGCTTCCGCTTTGCCAGGTCCACGGCCGACATGCTAACAACCGTGACGGAGTACATGCTCCATACCCTTGATGAGTCAGGCGGGGCTCGTGCTGTTGCTCTAGACATCTCCAAGGCTTTTGACAGGGTATGGCACTCTGGCCTTCTATGCAAGCTACGGGGTTACGGTATTACCGGACGCTTGCTTGATCTAATCCAATCTTTTTTAAATAACCGCAAAATGAAGATCGTTTTGAATGGGCATGCCTCTTCATCCTACAGCACAAATGCTGGTGTCCCAGAGGGCTCTATCCTGGGCCCGACGATCTTCCTTCTTTTCATCAAGGACCTCCCAGATGAGATCAAGTGCCAAGTAGGCATCTACGCAGATGACACCACAATTTACTCCCGCATCATGTTTTTTCCGCCTGAATCCATCCTGCATATATACAAGTCAACCATTCGTCCGTGCATGAAGTACTGCTGCCATATATGGTCAGGCGCCCCTGCCGTTCACCTCAGTGTTCTCGACAGGCTCCAAAGGAGAATCAGTAATGTGATAGGTACTGACTTGGCGGCTCGACTACACCCACTTCCCCACCGACGAAATGGGGCCTCCCTTTGTCTGTTCTATAAATACTTTCATGGCTTCCGCTCGGACGAATTTAAGTCTCTAGTGCCTCCTCAACAGGTGTTTGCTCGTGCAACCAGATTGGCAAGTGGGTCCTACCCATTCACAGTTAGATTAGCCAAATGCAGACGACAATTCTACTCCTTCAGCTTCTTCTCTCGCGCTTCCCGCCTGTGGAACTCGCTCCCATATACTTGCTTTCCTGACGGCTACAACCTTCAGAAATTTAAATGCAATGTCAATACTCATCTATTAACCACTTGACTCTAGTTCTTTCCCCACCCCGTATATCCGTTCCTTTCTCTCCATCTTTGAAACTGTCATCCCACCTGCATTCTCATCTTTTTATTGCTCCTTTCTAACTAGCCCCCTGCATATCAGTGGCATTACCGCCTTAATCGGGGTGAAACGATTAAAGAAAATTTGGTTGAAAAATAAAAATTAATCAAATATCAAATTACCATTTCGCGAGCCTACGCAAATTTTATTTATCAGCCAATGGGCAGCCCAGAATCAAATTCAAGTATGAAATTCCAAAACAAGATGCGTTTTGATCCAAAAGGCAGATATAAAATTCAGAGAAAATGCATCGTTAGACAGACGGGAAAACGAGAGGAGAAGAGTGTAATTAATATCCCTTTGACTTAAGTCGAGCGGCTACTATGCTGATCTCTTTCTTTCTCCCTGTCTCATAAGTACTTCTGACCCCTTCAAAAACATTCCACACAAACCAACTTACTGACTTATTGACCTTAGATGTGGCAACTTCAAAAGGAACATTTCTCCACATTACTAAGCCTTTTATCTTTTTCAGCATTACATTATTTTCCATGAACATTCTAACCTCCGTTAGATTTATATTCAAGTATTATTTTGATTGTAAAACATTAATTGAAAATGTTATTTTATACTCAAATTGCCTTTCTTGATTTTATAATCATTTTATGAATTATAGTGGGCTATCTTCCCACAAGACCAAATTACGTTAACCTGCACGGTATACAATTACCCTTCACTAGAGCGGAATCCTACTACTAGAAAAAGAAAGTAAATAAGATAAGAGATACCCCTATAGAATAATAAATTGTATTTTAATATTGTCAGTTTTTGTTTTCTGAAAATACCAGACTCAATGGTATTGGTAATCAAATGTTAACTGATGAATGTGGCGGATGAGTGAAAGCAGCTCAGTTAACTTGTAGCAATTTTTATTGGTTACGAGAGAAGCTAGTGATTCAGCATTATCCTTCCTTTTAACTACTTTAACAACAGATATTCTTTTGTCGATTTATGCTTTCAGTATGTTTAATTAAGAACAGAACGTTAACTGTTTCAGTATAAAACCATAATAGAGACCTCTATTCTAATCCTACTGGGCAATCGCACCATCTTTCGATGAAGACTACCAGTCGATATAGTTAATTGTGCTTCATGATGATTTAACAGCTTAACGTTTAAATTCAGGCCAGTAGGGATTGCTTCCGCGAATTTATGTGAAAGTCACACACCAAAGCGATCAGCACGAAAATAGGTTGAAACAATTTAGGATAGTCACTCAACAATCACTCCCGTAGTGAGGTTCCTGAGATAAACTAAAAAATAATACTTAAAAATATAAAAGGCAGGAAACACCGTGTAAGACAGAATAGTAACTGATCTTTTAGAAGAATAAATTAAGCATTTATTAACACAATACAGTTTATAAAGAAAAGGAAAGTACCCAAAAATGTCAATCTAGAGGTAATAATACTTTATAGAGAAATTCCGAAAATATAAACAAATACCCAAGATGAAAACAAGAAATAAATCACAGAAATATTACTTTTTCTTTCCTTCCAACAGCTATGATGTACTTTTACCTTTTCTACGGGAATATTGTAACGTTCATATTTTATTCAAAAATCATTGTTACTAATAGAATCAAGAAAAAAATTTTTGCTGTGTATATAATTTTCGAATTTTTACTGATTAGTTTTAGATTAGATTCAGAAATAATATAAACTTCGATTTTGATTATACTGGGGATAATTTTGACATTGTGAACATTAACTCTAATTGCAATGCACACATATTACAAAAAGTTTATCACCTGTCATGCATTATCTTAATTTTGAACGTAAATTTTCACTATATACTGTTCAATATATGCAACCAATACTCGCCACCAAATCGAAGTGCATTGGTGTAGAAATAAATTACGTTTAAAAATAATAGAAATAATTATTCAGATCAAAATAAATAAATATGTCGTTTAATAAAAAAAGGAGCAGCTACTCAAATAGGAGTATCCACTAAAAAATAATGTCTAAGCAATAAAAATAAATCTGTCAGTTTGAGCAAATAAGAAATCCATCTCCTTCTTTATATATATATACAATATACATGTATATGTGCGTTTGCATGTGTGAATATATATATATATATATAGAGAGAGAGAGAGTAAGATAAAGAAGAACGCGTTTTAAGAACATACTAATTTTAAAATGGTTTACCATCGTTTTATGTATTTCTGACAATATACTTTTTAACGTTGTTAGTGTGTGTGTGTGTGTGTGTGTGTGTGTGTGTGTGTGTGTGTGTGTGTGTGTGTGTGTGTGTGTGTGTGTCACTGTACATTTACTGTTCTTATTGGTTTTGTTGGGTATCTATCTCAGGCGTTTTACAAGTGGTTGGTTTTAGTGGTGCAGTGACATTGGGGTAGGGGAATAAGGATGGCATACAAACAAATGTAGCTTTCAATGTTGAACTGCCTTGGCTCTATGCCATTCCGAATACTGCAATGCGGCGTGGCGTTAGTAGCACTGCTAGTCACCACTACTACAGTGACGGACTTTAATATCACCGCTGCTCACTCGCATTAGCCTTGCCTTCATGTTTCTACGTCGTAACAGTGGTCGTCGGGAGAGGGTATTATATTTAATACCCTCCCCCAACACAACAATATATATATATGTGTGTGTGTGTGTGTGTGTGTGTGTGTGTGTGTGTGTGTGTGTGTGTGTGTGTGTGTGTGTGTGTGTGTGTGTGTGCGCGTGTGCATGCGCGTGTGTGTGTGTGTGCGCGCGTATTAGCTGAACATTGATGCACACACGTACATATTTGCACCACACACAGATATATGTTTATGCACAGATTTTATAATTTACAAAAATAGCACATGTTTATACTATTACTATAGATTGATGACATCTATATGGGACATTTAAAGCCTAATATGAATGAGCCTATATGAATGTATGTGAGTGTATGTTAGTACGATTTTGTAATTTGCATTCTGTTCTTTACATGTATAATTGTATAGCCCAATACACACATAAACATACACATGTATGCACGCACACACGTACACATATTTCCATTGCACTACTTTGAGTCATATAGCTACACTGACGTTACAAAGGATTATACATACGTCTGTGAAAATATAGATTGTTGATGCATATTGTATTTGTTCTAAAGATGATATCCACGAAAACGCATGTAAAAATAAATGTACTTTTGTTTGCGTTCTTATGACGAATTTTATTATTGAATTCTTCCAGAATTGCTAGTACACAATCGATGTTTCCTGTTTTCTAACCAGTTTTGTTCTGTGCTCACATTAAAATATATCGAGTTACATTCTAATGATCCTGATTTTGTTTGAAATTATAGATTTCTGACTCAGCACCCATACTAATATATGTACCTCTGTAGAATTTCTAATGTGATTAGTTTCCTCTTCAGCACTTGTAGTTTGATGAGGCCAAAAAACTGACTTGGCACCAGGCTTTATATTCTTTACAATAGCTATGATATTTTTCTCCACTGGTAATGTGCTGGTGATGCACGGTTTCTACATGAACCTCTTCCATCATTTTCATTTTTACTAAAATCAAATAAAATCGTACATGTATAGACTTTTACATATACAATAAGACTCCAGTAGCTTAACTTGATAATATATACATATATGTAAAGCTAAAAGTTGGGATTGCTGACATATATACAAAATTAGTGT